>OMLB01053403.1:4714-21803 GCA_900302555.1 Myripristis jacobus
ATAATGGTGATGAGAGTGAAACCAAATGATAAGAATAGTTATTGCGAGACTGGGGACCTTCTTTTTAATTATAGTGAATTAGTCTATTGCTTATTTCTCTGTGCACTTCCTAAATGATGGTCTCCAGATGATACTTTTAGATCTTTTTGACCAGCAAGGAACTGGTTCCTATTTCTGAACCGTTTCGAGCATTTTGACCAAAAACAAATAGGTTTGAAACCCAAAAGGTTGGGCCCCAAGCTGGAACCAAAGAATAGTAAGACCTGAACTTAGAATCATGACAACAACAACAGCGTTATTCTACAGGGCAAGACGGACAAATCAAAGAGCGTGCAGTGGTCTGCTGAAGAAATGATTAACAAAGGACCTTGCAGAAAGTGGAGCTGGACGGCCTAATATGGGCAAGTATTATGAACTCCTTGTTGGTGTGCTAGGTCATAGACTGGAAAAGCACCAGACTTCAGCCACAGCAGGAGTCAGAGGCCAGCGACCAGGCGACACATCTGTCACAGTGGTTTCATTCCAAGCTGTGCAAATACAGGCCAGGTCACTAGTTCGCACCTCGGTCCAAACAATCTGAAATGGAACCAGTTCCAGAACGACTATGTTTTGGACGAAAAGAAGTATTTGTGAATCACTACTTTTAAGTCAAGTAGAGTGATCACTGCTGTTAGATACTGGGGTAAAGAACTATAGGAATCATCATGTGTATTAGCGTCATGAGCTCCTGTTAAACGAGACAAACTAGGAGACACCAGGTGCAAGGCATGCTCTCTTACTGATTTCAAATTACTGCATTCTATAGCTAGTCTAATATAAAGTCATACAGGGACGATGTAGATGAAGATGAGGGTACAGGTTAAAGGACGAATTTTAAACCTTGAGACAACTGAGACATGGATTATGCAAAAGGGTGCCAGTCAATATTAGGAGTGTGGGCTGCAGTGCACAACACATATTGTGTACCTGACTTGGCTGTGTTGGGTAGCTCAGATGCTCCTACAGCTCCATGAACCATCACCTCTCCGTCCGTCAGACATAAGTCAAACTCTTCCAGTGGCTTTACTGATTCTGAAGCATAAGCACAGAACAAGCAGGTCTGTAACTATAGCCAGTATTCAGCAGGTGGGAAAATGATCAGCTTTATTAGGCATATGCATTCTAATGTCCAGCTGAATGTGTGGAAAGGTAAAACAAACAAACCTTCTCTGGGCTCTATCTCATAGATAGACACTTTAGTCCCATCCAGAACCACGTACTTCCTCTCCCAGCCCTGTCCTCGTTTCCCATTCCTGTGAGCACACAAGGCGGTACAACTGGATCATTAAGAGGCACAGATGACAGTACTTGTAGGAAAGTCTTGTCTAGGTTTAACTTGGCCTGAGCACCAGATGGGTGGGTTTTGCCACATAGGACATTGCCTGTGAGAGAGAAACTCAAACTGCACTGGCCTGGTCTTGTATTTAATAACATGAGACTGTCTGGTCAGAGGGTAAGAATGACACCGTCTTACAGGCAGCATATTGCTCCAGATGACTACGATACCGATGTGCTTAATGGGTATTAAGTACATGACTGATATAGTTAGCATATCACGCATACCATCATGGTGCTCAGCAACCGTCCAACTACTGTCTGAGAGGAAGCATCACTAGCCAACATAACTGCATAGGCGAATAAATCAGGTGGACTTATTTCACTGGCTGTCAAGTTGTGGGATACTGTATGAACCTGATCCCATGATCAGCAGCCCAATAGTAAGTGTTTATTATTGACTTGATTTCAATCAGGTCACCAGCAGCAGCACAGTATGGACACTGCCCTTATGAGAGTTAATGATGTCTTGGAATGGAAGTTCAGTGCTTGTACTGATTGACTGCAGTGCTGAATTTGACATGGTGTATTACAGTATTCTTCCGGATAGGTTGAGAAAATGAGTTTGTTTCTCTGGGACTGCCCACTGGTGATTCTACATTTTTTTCCAATAGAAAATTTATTGCATCTATTAATGGATTTGCCTCCTCTCAGTCAATGTCTATGTATGGGATGCCACAGGGCTCCATCCTGGGACCAATTTCATTCTCTCCTTATTTCATCCCTTTAGTCCACATTAACAAACAGCATATTTCATTTCATTGCTTTACAGATGATACTCAGTTATACCTGTTCTGAAAACCCATTGACTCAGGTAAGTTGTCTTTCCTGCATAGTTGTGAGAAAAACACCTGCAGAATTTGATCACTTATTCCTTTTAGTGACCTTCAAAAAGTTATCAATGCTTTTATCATGTCTCATCTGGACTGTTGTAATGATGTGTTTACATGTATAAGCCAAAATATGACAGACATTTCAAAAGTGTCAAAAATGTGGCATCCAGACTTTTAACTAAATCGCAAAGACACAATCATATTTTTCCCACTTTAGCTTCTGTTTGCTGGCTGACTATTTTGACTGAATCTAAAATTTAAGTGTTCATTTTTAAGGGTTTGCATAGTATGGCTCCCACTGTAGTTACCTGGCTGAGCTCTTGTGCCTTAACTGCCAATGTAGCCTGAGATCCTCTGAAAAGGCTCTGTAAGATAATCCTCAGTCAAGACTGAGGACCAAGAACGACAGGGCTCCAACCAGGGATCTTAAACTGGCTAAGTCACTGCCATTTTTAAATCAGCTGTCAAGACTTATTTTGATCAAATTGTTTTTTGTGATTATTTACTTTTTTTAATTACTTGGGCAATATATTATTAATAATTGATTGTTCCTTTCCTTTATTTCCCTGTTAAAATTTTTTGTTTGTTCTTGGTTGGAAATAAAAGCAAACACAGAGGCAAAGAAGCTTCATATCTTTGATTTTCTTTTGACAGCCATGTGACTGGGACCCAGTTAATAAAGGTGACATACACGCTAGTTACATTCAGTTTCTGCCATTAGAAAATGGAGTAATCCTGCTCCCAGCCATGTTGGGTCAGGTAGCAACGTCCCCCGATTCCCTGGTGTTCAAGTTGTGTAACACTGACAGTCTATAAATAATGCACCATATATGAATTCCCATGATGCAATGAAGCCCACCCATCTCATACTCATGATGTTTGACCCAGGGCAGTAGGCGATCTTTCACTGTCTCAGTGTATCACTGACTAACCTGGGCTGCTTCATCCAGCCCTCCAAGTGCATGTGTCCGCTGGCCTCTTTGAGCTGTTGGCCAGGGGAGTTGCCTTTGTCCCGACACAAGCCTTCAGACAGGTGCAGGGCGCAGTCGCTGGACAGGCCACACGTGGCTGGAAGGCAGGGGGAGCATTTTGGGTGGCACAAAGCGTGACACTCTGAAGAAATGAAAGAAAACACTGTTAAAGAGCGATGCCAATCTAAGCTCTGGCTCTTCTCCACACCCTTTGTTATTTTGAAAGACGATAAAATTTAGTTTGGCAGCGGCACAAGGGGGGTGAGGCAGGTGGCATCTCAGCAAAGACTAATGTAGTTGTGGTCAATCACCTCAATAACTCAGTTACAAATTTAAAAATTAAAAACTGATATAATTTAATAAAGTGATGTCAGGATTTTGAGCAGAACTGATGTATTTTACTCTAGCATAGCCAATACAGCATCAATTTTCAGTTATTTTAGTGTGAAGATGGATTGACCAAGGGAAAATGTAAATGTATTTCAAAATCGAAAAGAAAGATTAAAGATAAAAACTTTGTATTTTAAATTGTCAATTTTTCCATTTTTCTGTTTTCGATTTTGAATTTGACAAGCGCTACATCGAGCAGGCTAAGAGCTCAGGCTGTCCTCGCCTTTGTTGGTCTCAGTGTCTCAGTATTGGGACTTACCAAGACAGGTGGCGGCTTGGCGACCAAAGTGCACAGCATCCAGGCACACTGTACACTTGGCGGCTCTCATGTTGAGTCCCACTGTGAAGCGATGAGGGGTGTTGTGGTGCACCCTGTCCCTCTCCCTCTCCCTCTCTCTGTCTCTCTGACTGTCCTTCATACGACGGCTATACTCTGAATACAGTCAGGGAACACAGTGAGGGCAGGCAGCTCCTGTATGTCTTACCAGAGATATTAGGTACATCCATCACTTCAAATCCTCAGCGCACCATGCCATATGTAATCAGATTAACAAAAGGAGGATTCCAAAATAACTCAACAAAAAGAATAAGCAGGAAAAGTTGGAAGAAAAAAAAATGTTTGAACAGAATATGGTCAGTTCCATCAATCCCTTTGGTTGTACTCGTTCACTGCTGCACCTTAAAGGGATTATTCAGTCATAATCATGTTTCCCGTACCATTACTTTCAGTATTAAAACTCTTTGTTAGTGGTATTTTATTGATCGAGGTAGGGTAAATCTATTTTTGTTTACCATGCAGCAGCCCTGGACCTCATAGGGATTCAGTGTCTTGCTCAAGGACACTTCAGCAGGACAGATGCTTGCTGTTACACAAGTTTGAATCCAGGCCCCCTGGTTGATGTATGGTCTCATTACGCCGTCCTGCTGTCCACTGGCACTTAACATTGAAAGTTACACCAATATGAAAGTTTCCCTGGCTCCAGCACAAAGTTGTTTTCCGACCCTTCTTTGACGGACTGGAGGTGTGTCCTGTACCATTAATCTAAACACTGATGTCATTACTTTAACTCATCATTTATCATCTTTTCATCGCCCTTCCAGCCGGTGGTCAGATATAAACACGGTCTTGTTTGAGCTACGGTAATCTTACAGAGCTTCCCTGCAGACTCACTCCTTGGATGAAGTACTCCAACTTAAACTGGATCCCATTCAAGTGAGAGTGACAGTGCATATTCACCTCTCACGTTCACTTGGCTGGTTCCAGTCGGGCTCAGAGCAACTGCTGAATACAAACTGCCTGCCAGTGGCCATTGATTGCTCTTACAAGGACCTTTCAGTCAGGATCGATACTAAATGTCAGCAGCATGTGCAATCATCCTGGGGTTTTTCTAAACCAGCTAATGATATCACACACAGTACCCTCATTCTGGCCTATTTTGGCAGTTTTGTTCTCTGTGCATGCGCTGCCTTTATTCTGGGGGTTTTGTTTAAGGGACAGCTGGCAACCCACGTATCCAAAACCGCCTCGTCTGGACATATGTCTGCAACACCTGCGATGTGAATGGGTTGACACGGTCTGTGGGTTTATTTCTTTATTGCTGTTTTACAACAAATGTCTACACACCTGTCCATGTGAATATGATGCAAATTATATGCATTGCTGTAAACTCATTATATTTACATTTACATTTCAATAATGGTTTAGGCATTTCACACCGTATACTAATTTATTTTTTCATATTCTTAAATTACTGTTTATACATACTTATATTTATGCATATGCAATATATGAAAAGTATATAGAGTATATATACTTCTACTTACATATACAACATATGTATCATATTCAATGATTTATGCTAGACTAAGTAAGTTTCTTTGCTCTCTTATACTTCACAGTCCTTAATGTCTTTGAATTGCCGGTGATGTGTTTACATAGTCACAGTTATTTATACTGTCCTTGAGTACTTGAGTTAATTTTATTACGTTTACTAATTTGCACCATTCATTTTTATATCCTGGCTGTGTGCTTTATGCTTAATTTAGGGCTGTCATAATATCAGACTTTCACTGCATGATTGTGGTATTCATGGTAACGATCTTGTCGCAACATCCATAAAAAAACTGAAAATTAAAAAAAAAAATCATCTTTAGCTTTGTTTACTGTATGTTTTGTCTCTTTTTGGCCAATCAATTACATTACTAGTTAGCTACCTACTTACTGTGTCGTGCAGGGCTCCAACTTTTTCCACCACCATCCCAAAAAATAATAAACTGCCCCAGAGTCAGTATCTTTTATTTTGTTATTGTCATCTATAGTGGTTATTTGCTCGGGTCTCTGTCCTGACTTGTGGGTCGGCTCCAATAAAATGCTGTTCTCTGGTGTTGGTGATCAGTTTGTGTGTCATCTGTGACACGACAGTGCCTCTGTTTACTCTTTTAAATAGCACTACATATTTTGCTCTCTTGACTGCAGAATCATTATCACTGAGAACATTTCAGAATCATTATATTTCTCACGATCTTGAGTCCCAGTCAACTGAGCGGACAGCCAGTGATTACCAACAGCAACAGCAGGAGAGGAGATGCTCTGCATAGTAGTCTGCATATGGTAGCGGTAGCTGCTGTAGCTGCTATAGAGGCGCAATTGATCCATTTTTCATTTTCTACCTGATCAGTAAATAATAATGATAGTAAAATCCTTGAATTTCCCTTTTGTGCAGGAAGCGTCCCGCGAGAGATGTTTGTCCATCCAAAACTCCAAAACACACGGGCCTCCCTTTAGTTGTGAACCCTTGTGTCACGGCCTCACATCAGGTGTGTGTCCCGTGTGTGAATGTATTTGTGTGTGTATGTTTTTGAAATATCAAAAATCGTTATCGTCAAAACCGGTATATCACCACACCCCTATCCTGAATCCTATTACTTTTGCTACTCCAGTGTCCAAATTTTTACTTTGTAAGAGGAAATAAGATGACTGAATAATACCATTAAGGCATGACTCATGCAAACCTTTTTTTTTCCAAGTGGGACTTCAAAAGGTTAGACAGCGTTTTGTGCATTGCAGAGTGTATCATACATGGCTGTTAGTGTATGATGTGGAGTTCAGGTGGGATTGTAGTGGGTCAAGTTGCAGAGCAGAGCAGAGTTCTGAAAATCAGATCGTAGCTTTGGCAACCAAGACAAAATGCTTCAGATTTCTAAAGCTGTGCACCGAGAAGGGCGGAGGTCTACATGAACACACAACTTTTCTCAGCCTGGTGGGATCTGACATTTGATAAGAGTGCAGAGCTTTTAAAATCTGGCCTTTCAAAATATGGATGAGGCAAAAAGGAGAGGAGAGATAACAGACCAAACTGTAGACACCACGAGTTTAGACAACTTACTTTCAAAAGTGACTCTTCTCCTCTCTGAAAGGTGTGTGAAAGAAAAAGGATAATAAGAACTCTGTCACTGATCCATGTGTTACTGTGTCTGTGTGTGTGTGAGAGAGTGCATGTACAGGTGAGTGTGTGTGAGTGTGTGTGTGTGTGTGCGTTCCAGTATATATAAGTATGCGTTATGCATGTGTGTGGCAGTGAGAGACAGGAAGTTGCTCCGATCATCCCGTCATCCCTCCACTCACCCTCGGGTGTTGCGGCCTCCTTCCTGCGTCCGGAGTTGGAGGGAGCCAGGCTGGTGCCCTGCTGGTGCTCAGGAGACTTCACCATGGCTGACATCATCATCTGCTGCCGCGCTGTGGCTGGGGGGGCGGGAGTACCGTGATCCAGAGCCTTATACTGGACCGCTGGGGGTGGATGGATTTATTAATTTTATTTCAATTTTTTTTTAACTTTGATTTCGGACCTGATATTCTACTTTGTCATGCTGATGTTTAAAGTATGATAGAGTTTTACTTAAAGTAACGCACTGTGTTTCTGGGACTTGTGTCCATCGGTTACTTACCCGTTAAGTGATGAAAAACATCGACACCAAACTCATCCGTCTGCCCCGGGTAGATCATGTACCATGCACCACACTGACACTTTTCACTATAAAGTAAGAAGACTGACCTTTTAAAAATTACATATCGGGAAAATCAGGAAATTCCTGGACACCGTCTACAGTTGCAGAAGAAACCCTATTCCTGTAATGTTTTGGTCAGTCAGACCATCAGGCAAAAGGCATAAAAATGAAATGTCATTCACTCAAATTAGCCGATATAGCCATTTTTTTTGTATTTTTTCAGATGAGCATTCATCTGCTGCCCAGTCACTTAGAATTGTCTTTTTCTTCACCCTCCATCACTTCAAAGAGTAGTCCCTTGTCATTCGCAAGAAAATACCATTTTTGTATCATATTCACCTCCACTAATGGAGGGAGATTATGTTTTCGCCCCATTCTCTTTCTAAATGTTGTGAAAGGATGACAACTTTGTGGAAAGGCTGATCATGGAGTGATTACCTTTTTACACTTACTGACCAAAGTGAGGCACAGCTTCTCATGTAAAGGCATGTAACGATCAGATAGATTTAGGCAACATCATGAAACTGTGCGGAGAGGTCGGCCGTCTGGTAAAGAAGAGCTGATTCACTTTCCACAGTGGACAAAGGGGCTGTCGACTTTTGGTGAATATTCTCGCGTGTGTTGGCGGAGGTATGCACTCTACTGAGTGCTTTCTGGTTTGTCTTTGTATTTGTGTAAAATGTGTAAAATGTAGGCCTCCTAGCTGTTCCATGGGCACAGTGTTACAGTATGAATTAGTCTGAGGTGTGCTGACTACATAAAGTAACGATCTACTTGGGACAAACGGATGATTTTGGTGTCAATGTTCTTATCACCTAACAGGTAACTTGAGCAACAGGCCAATCTGACAAAGTGTCATTTACATGGTTTGAAGAGACCTTGGTCACAGCAGCCATTTTACCATGAAATGGCAGATCAACACAGGTGGTACAAATAGCATGAATTAAGGTTGTGCTCTGTTTCGGTCTAACAGAGGTCCTGGTGTCGTGCATGCTGCCTCTCTGGAGAAACTCTGCTAAACTCAAGTGGAACACCTGTGTTAACCTGCTATTTCATGTCAAAATAGCTGCTGTGAAAAAGGTCTATTTTATGAATTGTACGATGTGTTAGTTTCCTCAATACCACACTACAACTCCATATTTACAGATAAAATTATTGTTTGTAGTATTAGTATTACTAATACTAATACTGATGTGTAATACACATCAGTGGATTTCTGTTCTGGCCATGGAGTCCCAAAAGTTGTCTGGTTTTTATTCTAATCAGACTTTTTTTAAAAATCTGGAATGCCAGGTGAACACAATTAAGCACAATTAACCACCTAGCAGGACAGATAATGGCTGTACAAAAATGAGACCATCGCAGTGAAACTGGTTTATTCTAGGTTTTCTGTCCATGTGTTTACTCCGTTTCTCTGCATGGGTTAGAATGGGAAATTTGCAGGACTGACCAAAAAGGAAGAGGACTGCCTCAATCTACGTGACGTACAGGTGAACAAATACACAGACAAGAGCAGATGCTGTTCAGTGCCACAACACCAAGCAAGGCGTGGAGCATCAGCTGTGGCCGCAGCTACTACCCTGCAGCAATGATCAGGACAGCCACCT
Organism: Myripristis jacobus; assembly: GCA_900302555.1. NCBI lineage: Eukaryota > Metazoa > Chordata > Actinopteri > Holocentriformes > Holocentridae > Myripristis > Myripristis jacobus. Next base: position 13,895 of record OMLB01053403.1, read on the forward strand.
CACTCACCAGTTTATTGTCAGGAGGAACTTATACACTCCACTATACAGCTGTGCTCTGGTAGGTTAGCTGTCTTTCAGTATCATAGAAGCCTTTAAATCAAAATGTTAGTATTGTCTAAACATAATAAACTACACATCTGTAGGCAAAATTGCTTTGCGAACTCAATCTACTGTAGTTGAAGCTGAAATATTTGCCAGCAAAAACTGTTTTTTGAAACACATAAATTAGCCGCTGCTGTTACAAACACATTGTGATATGAACACTGTGTGAGCAAGCATTGTTCATTGTGCCCTAAGAGAGCATCATTTTCTCAGCACTGGGCAAACTTAGTAAATTCCTAACCCCATACACAAAAAAGCTTACAATACAACTGCAAAGCAAACAGTGGATAAACAAGCATCACTCAGGGTGAGATAAAGCAGCATTTGTTGTGCCCTATAGTACCACCACTACTGGCTGCAGACTACACCGGGCACCTTTAAAGTAATATTTCACCCAAAAGCTATCTATTTTGTATCATGTACTCCCCTACGGTTGTGTTGAAAGTCTAACAAAAAGTTTATGATAATCTCTATTGCCCACAGATGTGGAACTGTCAGTTTTAATTGCCTAATAGAGAATGAAGGTTTCCAATAACTGTAGCCACTGAGAATCGGATACTTAGGTTTTTATATCCTTTCGCTGCTGTTCAGTAATTTCCTTGCTGACAGATGTGTCTACAGTTTTGGAAACTTCATTCCCTGTGAGGCATTGGATTAAAACTGTGTTGTCAGGGTGAATACATGTTACAAAATAGATACCTTTTGGGTGAACTATTTCTTAAAGTATCACACAAAGAACACTGCAATTTTGCCCAGTGATCCCTTTCTTCAACACACTGACTCTTTCATAATCATCCAACCCAAAGAAATTAGCAGAAATGAAGTCGTTTTGCTCTGAGGCACATCCCTCAGCTCACCATATAAAGGACAATGGGAAATAAAATGAATTTCAGTTTCAATTTCTTTAAAGTCCTGAAACAAATGTGGATGTGTAGTGTGTGTGCGTGTGTGTGTGTGAGTGTGCGCACGAGGAGGGATGGTGGATGAAGTCACTGAGGTGAGCTTTGTGTCCTGCTTTTTGACAGTGAAGGTTACAAGCGGTATGGTGGATACTGCGCACTGGTCGCACCTTCCTCCCTCAGAGATCGCAGCTCCACTCTCATCTTCTGCAGAGCGTCTTCCAGCTCCGAGCAGCGAGCGCGCTCTTTGTCCAGAGCCGCCTTCATGTCGCTGTACTGCAGGGGCACCGGCTGGACGGGGGGCACCGGGGACACCTGACCCTGACTTTGACCCTGAGCCTGGGCCTGCGCCGCCATGGCAGCCAGCAGGTCCTCTCGACGACGCCCAAACAGACCCTGAGACACGACCAAGCACACACACGAGAACGAGCAAACACACAAACAAACACATGACAGAAGGGGAAGGAACAGAAATGAGGAGCGGGCCGACGCCATGTAAAAGAGACAAAACTCACATTTTGTTACGTCCCACTGGAGCAGTCAAAAATGCAATGTCTCTTCTGTCAGACATTTTGTTGTTTTTGGAAAATACAGGCGTGCCTCTTGAAAACCACTTAATCTAAACCGTTAAAAGACTCCCTTCCTCTTTCTTAAAGGTTGTAACTCTCGTGTGGCGATAACACTGAATTCTTTCTAAACGCACAGAGAATTGTGGGACATTGAGATAAATTTTATAATACGGCTTTTATTTGTATCTAATTAGGTATGCTTGGTAGAGAATAGGCAAGATATGTCGAAAATTCTTTTTGCAAGGGATGAATTTTGCAAGCACGCAGCTACTGAGGAGAGAAGCGTCTCTTCCCTGGCTGACTGACCTGAATTTAACCCCCACGATAATCCAAAAGGCTTACCTTAAATACAGACTTCTTAAACAAATCCACTAAAACGAAGTGAACTATCTAATGGTGAATTTGTCGTTTTGCTATCTCTGGTATTCAGAGGAACATCAGTTTATTCTGCCCACTGGAGCGAGTGTATTCACGGTAATGTACCTCAGACTATATTGATATTCAGTGTTGGGGAAAGTTACTTTTGAGAGAAACTAGTTCCCTTACAGTGCAGCAGAGGTTATTTGTTGCTATTGAAAATGTTACTTTCTGATTATTAAATTGAAAAAATGAACAATTTAAGTTACTTGTTACTGCAAAAAAGTATTGTGATGTACCTGTAACTCGTTGCTTAGTGTATTATTACCCCCAACACTGTTGATATTAGGAAAATCACAAAAGGACAGAGGACAGAGGACAGGGCTGTGGCTACTTGAAACATTCCTACAGAGTTTAATTTTAGTGATTTGAATTTTTTTCAACCAGATTTGAATTTTTTGTCACCGTGATTGCATTGTGAGTTTATAGATAATGTTTATAGATAACGCATGCTGACAGAGGTTGCGCAATTTAACTGACAACCTGAACATCTGAGGATGAGGACTGTTTGTTACACTCAGGAATATCACAGTATATGGAATGACAACTACATGAAACCAGTCCCCCATGTATCATAAATGAAAGTGTTTTCTTTGCCACTGTTTTTGTACAATTCAAAAACTTCCGATCTTGGGAATTATAACATGAATTTCGCTTACGTTTCTGAACAGCCCAGACGGCTTAATCCCATTTAACCACTAATGACATCTGACCTTTTTCTTCTTGGAGCCGCCGTGGTCGACCCGGGCCTGGAGGAAGTCTATGAGTTTGGTCTGCTGGGTGATGGTCCCCTCCATCTTCACCTTCTCATGGGAGTACACAGCCTGCAGGTGGAGCTAAGTGAACATCACTACCGCCATGAATTTCTCCTCATGAACTTTACTTCTCACAGAGAGGATGACAGAGACAGGGAGATAGAGAGAGAGAGAGGGAGCGAGAGAGGAAAAGACAGTGCAAATTGCGGGTGTATTGCAAGTGTGTGTGTGTAGGTGGTTAGGGGTGTATGTGTGTATATATTTATGGGGGTGTGTTCTCTTTATTAGGACAGGAAGGATAAGTTAAAAGTACAAAAGAGTGGGTGATAAATGAGGAAGACGACAGCAGTAAGGTTCACTCCTACCCCAGCAGAGTGACATGTGGCTGCAGAGGAGGGAATCTCAACCATTACACCATTATCTCTGGACGTGTGTGTCGGTTTGGAAAGCCTCAGTTTGTCGGTGCATACATAAGTGTAAGTGTCTGCGCGCCTTTTGCGTGTGCGTAGCGTTACCTGGATGTTCTCCAGCTGGTACTCCAGGTCGGTCCTCTCAGTCTTCAGCAGGTCGGTCTGGTCCAGAGCGTCCTGCAGACCCTGGGTCAGACGGAAAATGTGGGTCTTCTGAGCATCCATCTGCTGCTGCAGCTTCCCTTGCTGTGGAGGAAAACTGTTGTTATGTCATCATCATCTGGCCGCTGTGTCACTGATGCTCAGACTGCTTATTTTTGATTGCTTGTAATGGTGGCACCTGCTTAAAATGTAAATGTAATATGATGTGAATAGGCATGAATCATTCCCTTAGCATTTCACTGACGCAAACATATGACTGAAGCCCAAGATGCCTAAACTGTTCCATCTTTTCAGGACTTTTTGATATTTGTTATTGCAGTGAATTAGGAAGTACAGTAAGTGTTGAGAAATAAGTGGGAAATTACGGAATGAACCTCATCCAGCAGTCTCTGTTTCAGATCCCTCTCGCTCTCCAGCTTCTGCTGCAGACTGCGGGCGTTCATTTCCAGCATGGCGTGCTTCTTCTCCAGGTCATTCAACTGAGGAGAGAAAGAAGGAAGAGCTTGCTGCAGGATGCGGTCACCGGGAAATATGTAACACTCGGTGAATGCCGTGGAAATACTCACGGTGTCAGAGAGGCTCTCGGCTTTGAGTTTCTGGTCTTTGAGGGCCTGCTGCAGCGCCAGGATCTCAGCCTTGTGCTCCTTCACCGCTTGCTCCACAGCCTGGCGAGACTCAGAGCTGCGCTGGTCCGCGCGAAGCCTGAAAGAACAAAGGCATACAGAAAACCTTTATTTCATCAATCATTTTAACCACTCTTTTGTAATGACAGTAATGGTGCTGGCTATAATGCAGTACAAATTTAGGTGCGCGCTCCTGTCTCCCTTCAAACATCGGTCTGAGTCATTTAGAAAGGAATTACATTTACTCTCAATGTAATGTAATTGCTTTCTTTTTCAAAACTAATGGACAGTTAACTAATGGATAGTAACCATTTTTGCAACCAAAAATCATGGCAATCACTTTACATTTTGGGATATCTTGTGTGCAAAGTTGACATGAGTTTTGCACCAGTGGAAAGGCCATGAGGTCAGACAGACAGGCGGATGTACGGACAGAGCCGACCTCAAAAATAGATTATCTTGTATTTATGGACTATGTGCTGCCATGCCTTTGCAATTTACAGCTGTTCATTTATTGTTTGACTGTAATAATATATTTACAGGTTGGTCTAAATTTAGGCTTCACACAGCTGAGAGGATTCTGAAGCAGTCGTTGAAACCATGTGGGTGTACATGTGCGTTCTTGACATCTGTACTTCTCTGGAACCAAATCTCACAGCAACAACAGAAACACGGGAAAAGTGATATTTACTTTATTGATGTGCCCGCGTTCTCCCAGCCTGCCTTGTTTACTTCTACTTCAGTCAGTGATTTCCTTTGTTTCCCAGAATGCTTTTCAGCAACCCCGGAGAATACGCCAGAACTCAGCGTGTGTGGGCGGAGAGTGATAGCAAGAGTGATATCGAGGGCAAGAGAATGAGATTTTTCAGTCCAGAAAAAGTGCGAGTCGCGCCCCTTACTCAAAACAGTATGTCTGGTGACTGTCGCCTCGGTCTCCCCGTGCAGGTGGTGAATTTCAGTGCAAAATGACGAGTCTAGAAATAGACCCCTGCTCTTTGATGGTGAGACACACAAACCAAAACATGTCACTTATAGCTGACATTTTAGACGGGGGAAATATTTTCTGTATCTGTATTTTTGCTACTGTAGCTGCTTGTTAGGCCGGATGTACACAAGGATAAGAAAAACCAAATGAGCCATAAGCTGTCTTTCTTACTGTATGAAGATTTCCTGTTGAGGTTGGATTCGGGTTTAGCGTTACGTTGGGGGGCAGTTACGGCATATCGTGGTGAGCATTAAGGGTTTGAATTAGTGAATGTGACACTATATGTTTAGGATATACTACAGTGTATTTGTGCGTCTGTAGTGTTGACCTGTTCTGTTTCTCGGTGTCCAGCAGTCTCTGGATCTCCCTGGTTCTCCTCTCCGCCTGGTTCTTCTCCTCCTCCAGCGCCGCCCTCCAGGCGTCCCACTGCCTCTCCTTCTCCAGCAGCTCGTCGTTCAGGGTCTCCAGCTCCAGAACCTGCTCCTCCAGCATGGTGCACGTGGTCTTCAGAGTCTCAATGTTCTGGTACAAAACAGGAGGAAGGGTATGACGAATACCTTGTTACACCGCAGTACACAACTCAGCTCCTCTAGCTGTCATTTATTCTCAGCAATATCAATTAAAGAGGGAGGATGTTATTTGCGCATCACAGCTCAACATCTTCAGCTTGGGATAATCTCGACATTGTGGACTTGAAGCTGCTGTCATCTGAAAGCAATGAATCCTCAAAAAAATAACTTCTAGGCAATAGAAAAAGAATCCTTATTTTTCCACTGCTTCATTATATAACAGGGGTTTAAAGGTAATCTACATAATATTTTCACCTTAACCTTGCCTGAAGTCTTTTCAGCATCTGAAATAATGAACATCTACTCATTCCCCATTTGGTTTAGTTTGTTGTTGTTCCTTGTGCTTTTGGGGCTGCAAAATAGCTTCTCCTCTATAGATCACGCACATCCTAGGAAGCGTTCAACAAATATGGCAGAAGAATCGTGACTTCTACAGCCTAACAAACCTCAGTGTTTCTCCCAAATAAGCAGCTAAGCAAGTCAACTATTATTTACATCCTTTATCATCTTAATGGTCGGTATATGACATTTTAGGGAGGGGTGAGCATGCAAACCGTGATAATAAGCAAGGGTAGTAATAAAGTAACTTATCACAATCTACTACTCTTTGTCGTTCTATGTAAATTGGTGTTTTTAGACGTGTTGCATCTCGTCTGTGCAGTCGCACATTCTGACAGGTTGATTATAGAGGGATGTGTAAGTGCTTGACTTGAAAAGCAGTTTTGTTTACACACCTGGCATGGATTTTGTTGTCTTTATTCTGCAACCGTAGCACACAGTAGCGCTGTGTTCCTTGATTGCTATCATTTTATGCCTCTGACCAAAAGTGATTGACTGACAAGTGATATATTGTCATATTTAGGACCTCAGATCTGGGAAGTAGGAGCATACACAGAGCACTTGAACGCAGCACAAACTACATGAGCTCGATAATCTTACATAATACTCCTTTGACGGGTTTCATGAGTCCCGGCGTCACGAAACTCACTCAAAATGGTAATGAACATGTGAACTTTCAGATCACATAAGACTGAGAGCAGAATCATAAAAGCTCCTTCCACACCAGCAGTGATTCTCCTGTGGAGTTATTTACATGTTGTTTGGACACAGAAGGCTTTTCTGTGTTAGTCATGAGGCCCACACGAGGCGCTCTATTTCACGTCTCGCAACGCACTGCTTTAGACAAAGCACTGGAAGACAAATATAGCCTGTGCCGGTGCTGCAGCAACGCCGCGGCCCTCTGAAGTCCAACGCTTCTACAGCTGACACGACCTGGGAGTGATGAGGATGACACATCCCTCCCACACACCACCCCGTCCCTCGTCTATGACTTCCATCGCTGGTTACACAACCAGCAGGACGGAGAGCGCTACTGAACACCCACACACACATCCTCCCACAGGGGCAGTGCACACATCACACAGCCTCCTCGCTCTATCTCTCGCTACCCAGCTCCATCCAGTACACAGTACATAACAACACTGGAATATTCGAAGGCTTTCTGCTGCCTGATTTACACTTAACAGTGTCAGAGCTGGGAGGGCTGTCTGGGTCACCTGTCACTGTTAATATGGAGACATGACATACTGTATCTAAATGGAAACCAGGTGTCTACGTGGGTGTGGGTGGGTACTGGTGGACACAAAGGAAACTGAGCTAGACAACAGAGCAACAGAGGAAAACAGATACTTTTGTTCTGTTGATTTCTTCTTGGACCTACTGGGGCACTCCAAAGCTGTACACACACACACACACACACACACACACACATATCTGTATATACATGTATATACAGAGGCGCCACATACAGAGGCACTGATCACTGACCATGAACAGGCAAAAGATCCATATAGGCCGAGGTCTGTCACACCAGGAGGGACCCCAGGTGCAGGCTGTGCAAAGAGGCCCCTGAGACAGTATAGCACATCACAGCAAGGTGCAAGATGCTGGCAGGTATGGCATTCAAAGTGGCTGGCATAGTGTACAGGAACATCTGCGCCGAGTTAGGGCTGGAAGTCCCAGGGTCAAACTGGAAGACACCTCCAAAGGTGGTTGAGAACAACAGAGCCAAGATCCCGTGGGACTTCCAGATCCAGACCGATCAGCTGGTGGGGGCTGAGCAGCCAGACGTCGTGGTGGTCGACAAACAGCAGAAGTGAGAGATGGAGCGATCCTGAGCGACAGCGGCATCAGGAAGAGGGAAAACCAGAAGCTTGAAAAATACCAAGAACTGAGAGAAGATGTGGAGAAGATGTGGGGAGTGAAGGCGACAGCGGTGCCGGTGGTAGTCAGAGCTCTCGGGGCTGTGACCCCAAACTGGGAGAGTGGCTCCAGCAGATTCCAGGAACACAAGACTGCCGAATGGACAAGTGAAGAGGGTTTTTTTTTTTTTTTTTTTTTTTTGAAACAATGGCTGAT
>OMLB01053404.1:0-12117 GCA_900302555.1 Myripristis jacobus
TAACATAAAGCCACCAGTGGGCACAGTTTCTTACTGGCAAGTTTAATATGTTCAGCTGTAATATTATCCAGACCACAGGCCTTATTTTCTCTCAACTTCAATATTGCTTTGTGGACTTCAGCAGAAGTAACAATACAATCATCATTATACTCAACTTTATCAACTACAACCAGATTACTTTTTACACAGTTTAACAGTTCATAATAATGTTTCCGCCATAACTGTGAAATTTCATCAGGACCACTCACACCATCTATATTAGATGGAAGAGATGTTTTGCACTTATTGATAGTTTTTATTTCTTTCCAGAAGTCATTAACATTATTATTTTGCAACTTCCTTGCCAGTGAATCTGCCCTCATAGTGTTTTCATTTCTTTTGATATAGCGAAGTGCATACTTAAATTTAGCATTAGTGCATTTTTTATTTTTAAACAAAGGGCCATGCCTACTTTTGCCTGACTCAGCCCATTTTTTAAAAGCAGTTCGAGCCTCTGCATGAAGCTCTTCTACATAATCCTTCCAACCTGGCTTAATATTACATGCTTTTGTCCTATGTTTATAAAGATGCCCACTTGAAATACCGAGGGACTCCACAATAGCTTCGTAAAGGGAGCATAATTCCTTAGAGTGTTGTACATTCTTACAGTTCATATCCCGACACAATAAGGCACCTTTTGGGACCTTAATATTACCCAGCAATAATTGTGAACTTATTGTAGAATTTGACGTTGAACCGGGAGTATACAAAAGTCAGCATTTCAAGACAAAACTTGACAAATTACTTCAGGGAAAAGCATTATTTGTGAAATAACTGAGCCCAACTGAGCCAATATTAGTATTTCCTGAAATGACAGCTCAGGTTGCTCTCCAGAACCTAAAGAAAACGATCGATGACGCACAGCAATCCCAAGATAACACTGAAGCGATGAATATGGTTAGTTCTGAAACTGAGATACTGAGTTGGCTGTACTAGGTGTCATTAAAGATCAAGGCAGACATCAGGGACTCCCCAACAAATGATGTCACTAATTGGTGGGATAGACCAGCATCATGTTGAAAAAATTGTGCCACAGAGTTTGTACATGCTGTTGCATGCATCATTGATGTTATTTAAATTTGGCCATTCTATGTTCACATGGGCAACCTATGTTTATATTTCCAACCTTGAAAATAATTTAGTAAGCATCTCTCTGCCTTTTACCAGTAAAAAAAACCCTGTATTTTCAAATCCAATTTTTAGTTTTTTGTGTGTTTTGGGCCCAATATGTTGATACAGCTGTTGATACGTACTAAATGACAAAAATAATGGCTGGGTCATATAGGTGATGATATGCTGAAAAAAGGATACCAAACTTTACTATGGTAAAACATTTTGAATGGGTTTTATAAACAGAAATGAAAAGCATGCACAAACGGCCAAATACCCTCAGACTATAAGGATTAAAGGGCTTCTAAAAGTCACAAGAAAAGAAATTCAACATGACAACCACCCTAAAACGTCTTCTATGGGTCCCTTCCAACAGAAAAAATAGGTTGTCAGCTTTTACCCAGACATGTCAGCAATCGTCATTTCTGAAGCCCTATTCTGAACTGGCCCCCTGACTAATTTCAGGCATCTTTTTTCCCAAGATGTTTTAGTTTGCAAACCCTTCATTTCTACACCCACTGACTTTTAGATGATTGATAACACACCAGAGGGTAATGCAGGGGGATTATTGTACATATTTGCAGTCAAAACAACATGCAGTGGTTAACATGAGAATTTGCTGTTCTAAGCATGTGCTTTCTCTTTCAAGTTCATGGAATCTATGGCATACATTTTTCAACTTAAGGCTTTTGGAGTTAACTCATATCACACTCACAGCTTTGTCCTTGGCCAGGGTCATCTTGTGGGCCTGTTTGGTCAGGTCCTGTCGCCCAATCAACAGACAAACCTCCTCTGACCAATCAGAACATGGCTGCTCCCGACAACGGTAGATTGCCTCTCTGATTGGCAGCGCCACACCAAAGGGGACCGACTCCAAGTCCTTCAAGGTAAAACCTGGACCAAAGACAGCAGTGGAACGGACGTTATTTCTGTGGTTCCAAACCCAAAAAACACCAAACGACAAATAAAGATCCTGGAAATTTCCTTTTAATCAAGGATGGTGCATCCTTCCTCTTGTGTTCTACTTCTGGTAGACTTCTCAATTACTTCTAGCATTCTTAAGAAGTTTGTCGTCTCCAAGACAACATGAGAAGAATGTATTGACATTACATTCTTGGATTTGATAACAGCGCCCTTGTATATTTCTTAATATGTGCCCTCATGGAAAAAGATCCCAGATGTTTACTTGCCAAACACAAAATATGGAGCATGCATTGAATGGTCCTCAAACCATAAAAATGCATTCTCTGTGCTATAATTTCTTGAGACGTTTTAAGTTTGTTTGCCATGAGACAACAAGGAAAAATGTTCTTCACAAGGGCATAAGTATCAACTTGTAATTCTTTGATTATTCCCGATTATCTTGTCTTTGTTATGGCTGCTCTTTGTTAAGAATGAGTAACACATTTACAGGAACTCCAGTTTGGCTTGCCTCTAAGAGTGCCAGCTGCCTATGAAACATGGGTATCTGTGCTTGTTCTGGGTAGCTCCTGGGTATGAACATGTCGATCTGCATGAATAAGAAGTCAAGTGCTGCTGAAAAAGATCTGCACTCACATAATGGCTGAGAGTTGACAAACAGCTGCTTATCTTACCTTCTGAGGTGAGCCAGACCACGAGCTTCTCAGCCAGGTTCTCACTGGACAAATCAAACTTCACACTGCTCTGTCTACAACCAACATACACACTGAATATTAGCAAGAACACCAATTACTGAATGAGTGAGCAATTGATTGATCTTGACTGCAAACCACAGGTCAGCTAAAACAAAAGCAAAGTAATGACCAAATCAAACCGAGATGTGATCAAGACAAAACACAAAACCTACAGATAGATTTTACACTACAGACACAGGAAATTTCTATTTAAATCAAAAGGAGTGATGTCTGCTAAAAGATCAAGACTCCTATATAATTAAAAGTAAAGAGTGTAGCCCTACATGAATTTCACTGTCAGTTTAGGATAAACAAACAAAGCAAGAAAATTCACATTTTTCATGGAATATCTTCACAGTAAGAAGTTTAGTTTGGCATTATTCTAGACACTTTTCTAAGATGGCTTGTTTCATTAGCACTTCTCACTGAAACCAAGAAACAGCAAGAGGAACCTTTCTAAAATCAGGACTGGCTACTATCAAATCAAGACAACCGAATTAGTTCTTGAAGTGTACAGTGCTATTACAAAGTGAACGTTTTCTCTCAGCACAATTACTTTTCACTTTGCTCCAAGAGCAGATTGTGTGATTTTGAAACTGGGGGATTTTTTTTTCTTTGATTTTTTTTTTAAACTCACCTGGACATGAGTAATTTTCATCTCTTCTGTCTATATCTTTCGATCATTTTATTTTACTACTGCGCACATAAGCACAAACGTTTGCACTGTCCTCAGATCTAAAAAATGTTGACAGGAATCACAATATGATGGCTCAAGAAATCAATTAGTAATTTTGATGGCCCACTACTTGATTCATTGGGCTCATTTTAAAGAGTGACCTAACATCAGCAGTAAACTTCTATCGCACTGCCCTCTAGGGGCTGAAACTTTCAGCCACATTACCATATATGATACAACTTACTTATTGGGAAACTGGTCTGCCACCATACTACACATATCACACGATAAGATTACAGTCATACCATCTCAAAGCAGAATCATAGAGGGAGATTATATAGCCCTTTGCAATATCAACACTATAAACATACTAACCGGGAGAAATGTGTAACATCATAAATTAATAACATCATCACCATTATCGTGACAACAGCATCATTGAAAAACAGACTGTTGCAAGCACTAACCCTTACCTGACACCCCAAACCCAAGCACTCCATAAAACATCAAAAACACCATCCAGTAGATGGGTGTCACACGCCAAAAGACACTTGAGCTTCCTTCTCATTCCCTGCTCTGTAATGGCCTCCAGAGAATGTGGGGTCAGTCCATTAATGGATCCATTCATGATCCAGTCTCCTGATGTAGCTGCAGGTACTTTGCCATGGTCAGCTGTTAAAAATGCCTGCTACCACATCAGTGACTGGGTGTGACCAGAGGGGCAACATGCCTGAGAGTTTCAACCCCTAGGGGGCACTGCAGCAGACATTTTCTGCCTTGTGTGATTTAGTATTGAGTTACTCTTTTTAAGTTGTGGATAGCAGCTCCAGCTAAATGCCTAATATCAGTATAAATGAAATACTGTAATGTCTTTTAACTAAAGATCTCCTGAACATGTGTATTCTTTATGAATTACAATGGTGTGTTTTTGACATTTTGTAGAAACAACAAAGTTACTTAGTGACTTTCAACCAGCTTTACATTTTCCCTGTAGACTGTGGCAAGTTATGGCTCAGTGCCGAATTACCTTCTATAGGCCGGTTCACTCGCACAGGACTTCTGGCCTGAGGAAGGGGAACACAGGAGTGGGAGAAAAAGAGACAAAAGAATTGTACCTCAAGCACTGCTGATCAGGCTTTGATGAAACATTAAGGAAACTACAATATGCATATTGTCACTATGTTCCAACATTTTCAAAACTGCCCTGACTGGCCCTAGAGGCCGCTATAAATACAAACCAGGTCAAACCAAGGTGACATATTCATTCTCGACTGGCTTAGAGCATGACTACATCAATGGTGTTGCTTTGATTGTGTCTTTTTTTCCACTAATGATCCTCGGGTGCTAAAAAAGGAAAACCATGCACACTGTCAACCAGTTCACAAAGTCAATCTCCAAGTCTGTGTCAGTGGAGGAGCTTGGTTATGCACCTCTTGGTGACATTAGCGGTTTATTGTTCAGCTGGCGGAGGGCTGATCACAGTTACAGCGGCTTCCGTCATCTCCACAGAGAATTGGTCTTTCATTGAAGCAGAAACAAAAGGAGGGAAAGAGCTGATACAGCAGCCTACGTCACTCCCCTTTCTTTCTGTGTTACCGGTCCCTGAAGCAAAGAACTATACTGGCAGCTAATAAGGAGTGGTTGTCAATAGTGTTCACACACACGAAGTTGGTCAATTACAACTTTTCACAAGATGCCATCAAAGACGAGTCAAAAAACATACACATGCACGCATGCACACAAACAAACACACTCACCTGCAGAGAGCTTGGCCAGGTACTTTGACACGTCAGTCGAAGTAGCGTTTTCATCTCCGACAATATAGAGAGCATAACTCTGAGGGAGACAGAATGAAAATTGACTGATTACTATCTGCAGCTAAAACAGCCACAATTCTTGCCACATTTCATGTGATCAAACGAAGATCAGGTGACGTTACGTTGGGATATTTCCAAAATGTCAGGTATGATCAGGTAAGATCAGTCCCTCAGATTCAAAGAGGAAAAGCGGCTCACTAGAGCCAATCTGATTTTCAGCAGAAATTATACAAGGAGAAATCCATCGTAGAAGACGCAGAGATACCAATTTTTCCACTGACCGTCATCTAAATATCACACAATCCAACGCAGCCACAAGTTTTGTTTGGCAGAAGGGGTAGAGCAGGGATTATAGAGCTTCTTCTCCTTCATTGGTGGTTGTTGAAAGGTGGTTGTTGAAAGGGAAATGTAGGAGATCACTACATGATGTACAGGTAGACAGGGCAGGTTGAGGGAGAGTGACTACTCCCTGCCATAACCTCTGATGGACATCCAACTATTAACAGCTACTATTTTACCAGACCCCTTTTTCACCCAATGATTACTATTCAACGGGATTTTTTTTGTGCCAACTGGCTGACTCATGGCCCTTGTTATTATTCTTTTCTAAAATATTTCATTTGTTAATTTTTAGGTAATTTTTTTACATTTTTTCCTGATTTTTTTTCCATAATGTTCTGAGTTTTAAGATTTTTTTTGTCCCCATGACAAATGAAGTTAAATGCCCCTTATCTGAGCATGAATTTCGCAAAGCGAACAGTACATTGTCATTTCTTTTCAAATCTTATCCTTTCACCACCTTTCATTAAATACTCCTATTTCCACAGGATATCCACACATGATACGTGGTCTGAACTTGTGCAAAGCATCGACTGTGACTTTACTTACTTACTGGCAAATGTGGTCAAAATTGAAATATACTGAATTACTGAATTTTGAGTGAAGCGCAAAAGTGGAAAAATCAAGCTGTGTGTGCCAGATGTGGCGGTGCTGCAGGGCTGAACAGTGATATATATATATACATATATATACATATATACATATATATACACACACACACATATATATATATATATATATATTATATATATATATATATATATACACACACACACACACACACACACACACACACACACGCAACAAATATTACAACAAATATTTACTGGCGTTTGGCAGGTGGCGTATGCTAATTTACCACCTCAGTAGGTACACGCAGAAATGTGAGTTACAATGATATCCAGCAGTGCAAAAGTATGTGAGAGGGAAGTTTTCCATCAAAGTTTCATTTTATGTCATAAACAAAAGCTTATTTAAGTCAGGAAGCATTAGAAATTATAGGGAGGTTAACCAGAGGGCTTGCTCATTAGCCATTTCTGGTATAATAGCATTAGTCTTCTGAGTGCAGACCCAAATACACATTACATCCATCAAGATATAAAACAGCATGGCGTACGCAGACAGCACACTGAGCAGCTTCACTGTATGAGGGTCAAAACAACGTCTAGAACTAGCAATCAATGCATATACGTACATACTGTGCACAAACGAGAGCAAACCACAATCTGTGTCTGCCGGATATAATACTCTGTGTTCCCATCTGTCTATCTGCATCTCTGTCTGTCTCTCTCAGGGTGTCTGTAGGTTTCATCAAGTTCATTTAGGACTTGTGCAACATTTTTAATGAACCACGAGGAATCCCAACCAAAATTAAAATGAGAAAAAATGCAAAAATGAGAACTGTAGATCTGCATGATTGAACTGATTTCTAATTGGTGAAACACACAAACATTTTTAAAATAAATTGAAGACTTGAGATGCTGTTATTTGGCCATTTTTAAGAACTTCTGATGCCCTGAGTTTAGACATGATTTAAGGTAGTTTAGCAGACTATTTCAGGACCTGAAAGAAATCTAAGTTTCTATTTCTGATTGCATTCTTTCTTATCTGTCTCAGGCGGCCATTTTTCTTTTCTGTTAATCTGTTTGCCTCTGTCACAGCCTCCGTCACCTCATTAGTCCTCTAGAGAGACACTGACAGGACGCAGCTGGAAACCACACTTTTGTTTTCAATTGACCTGTCTGGTTAAATGAAGGTTCGATCAAAGCAAAGGAGATGCTCTGACAACAGCATCACACACACACACACACACACACACACACACACACACACACACACACACACACACCTAGCTCCGTCCATGCCATGGTCTAATTGCTTTTTATGTTCAATCACGGAAAAAAAGGAACACAGACAGACATGCTATGTCTACAGACTGTCTGGCCACATCTCAATTACAACTGAACTCCTTTAACCTCATTGTCTATAACACATGAACATGCACACATCACATAGCCAGTGACCACAAAGAAGTTAAAGGTGACATTCAGGAGCCAATAAACCCATTTTCCAACAGAAATTCTTCAAGGTTAAATACAGAACCCACTGAGTTATTTTTAGTTGTTGTTTTTTTCAGGGCAGTAAAATATACTTCAATGTATTGGAGAGCTTGCTGACTCAGCTCTGGTGAGGAGTGCAAAAAAACATGAAATTAAGTCTAAAAGGTTGGTCAGTTTGCACAGTGATGCTGCGAGCTTCAAAACTCAGTCACATGAAACTTTTGAAGGGGAGAAACTTCACCCCTCGATTAATTAGTAATATCATTGCCACTAATGCACCACTTGGATTTGACCAAATGGCAGAATTACATTTTCAGGATTTTCTTGTCTAACGTCGGGCAGATCCAATTGTTTTGCTGCATTTTTGTAGAGATGCTCTTTGTGTATTTTCTGGCCCAACTGAATTTTAGTTTTCATCACACTGGTATTGCATTTGGCACATTCCAAAGTTCTTATTTCAAACTATTGCTGTACACTTTAAATGAAGGGTCGCACTCATGGACAACAGATTGCCATATTCAAAGTCGCCACTGGTCCCACTATATATACACACCTCATGTGATTGAATTACATGATTATTAATTGTGGAAACATAAAACGGCTATATATGACCTATGTACTATAGAGTGGCTTAGGTGGGAAAATACAGAGGGTGTTTGGTCGCACCAGAACCAGAAGCCTTGTCCTCTGACAGATGCCCGGCAGGAAGGGGAATGGCGGGACTTCCTCCCCTCTCAGACAGCCGCTGAGCCAGCTGAACATACTGGGAGGCTCCGCCCTCAGGAAAGACGGACGCTGCATCTGACCAATCTGGGCTGAAAGGGGAGAATTGAGGAGGGAAGGAATGAGGAGGGAAAACAAAATGAGAGAGGAAAGGAAGGGGGGATAGAGGGAAGGAGGAAAGACGATACAAAGTTAACCCGGTGATTTGGTGATATACGCAAGCAAGTGCCTTGAAGCAATCCTGCTATTAACTCAGTCGACAGTGTTGCACCGGTGACCCGGTCTCTCCAAGCATAAGGCCGTGCTGACCTTTTAAATCCGCATTGCACATCTTGTCTGTTTCCTGGCTTGATACCATTATTAGTGCATTTAACGGGCCTTACCCTGGTCTATGAGGCAGCTCTCAGTGAAGCTGCTGATTAATGAAGGATAGTCTCTCCAGTACAGGTCCACGTACTCCTCCAGCTGGAGGTCCCTGCAAACAGAAACAGAAGGGGGGGCACAGAGATGGGAAACAAGAAGGGAAAAAATTATTTGAATCATATTTGTGAGTAATAATTCACTGATCAGCATGCTGAATATTTTGAAATAGGGGGGCACAAAGGGAGAAATGCAGAGATGGTTTAGATCCCTGGTAGGGATATGTTTAAAAAATGTTACTGCAAGTCATACTGCAATTATTTTGACAGGTAATTTGACTGTAATGAGACTCGATTTTTCAGGGAATAATCATTTAGGAATCATAATTTCAATGTTAATAGGTTTTCTTACATCTGAAAAATACAATTTATAGGCCAGGGTGTCTCGGTCGCACCACAATAATTCATTTATAATGGTATAAAAGAATAATAATAATAATAATAATAATAATACTTATTGTTACTATTTTTGACAACTGTTTGCTTTGCCTTTGCTCGTTGCTTATTGTAGGAGAGTCTCTGAAACCCTCTAAAGCAATGTGAATTAAATTCTTTGGCACAGTGGCTAGTTGCACTGATCATGTGTATATTCTTCTGAGTCATCACACACAACAAGCATCTCCTTTGTTATAAAACCAAAGAGAGCGTGTGCGTATGGAGTGTGGGTGACATTCAAGTCTAAGTGCGAGGCTGGCATTGTTATACACTATATGTATCTACACAGTGTGTACTGTACATATTGCACTTGACAAAGAGAATATAAATTTGTTCAGTATATTTAATCAACTATTTTCAGCTTTTTATGGAAAAATCCACCGTAAAAACAAACAAACACAAACAAATGTGGTTAAAAATTACTGAATCAAATCAGAGACAGAGACACTCCTTGGCATTTCACTTGTTTTTTTCAATACCAGTAATTAGGAAACAGACTCAGAGCAATTAGTAGCTGTAGGTTATTATCATTCTGGCAAGCACCAGATAATCAATAGTTTTTAATCCTCTTGCCAAGCCCTGACCATCACAGACGTATGTGTATTTATGTGTACTGGTTTGCGTGTACAGTATGTAACTCCATGCTACGTAACCAGCTGAACATTAACTACAGAGCCAAAGGCTTTTTTTTTCTTAGATAAGAAACAAATCATGTAAAAAAAAACAACAACAACAAAAAAATGACTGTTTGAAGGCTGACATTATTTCATCATTCAAAGTGTATCAATACAGACTAGCTGAGAAGTACAAAATAACCATAATGATTCTGTAGAGGGCTGACTCAACAATAACGTGGCCAGATGCTGAGATTTCCGGCTTTAAAAACTCCCTCAGCCATCCGTACTTTGTTTCAGAACAAAAACACCCCACCCACTGGAGTTTCAAAACACTCCTGATTATCATTATCATAGGTTTTACAAATGAAAGGTTTCAGTAGTGTGGATATGACAGTATTCTAGGATTATATGATTTTATTTATTTGATTATTCCCATGCGTATTCAATTGCACATATATTAAAGCTGCACAGTTGAATTTCATGTTAGCAACAAATTGCAGCAAGACATAATTGTTTGAATGAAAAGACGTCATGACTGCAGGACTGCATTTCGACTTGGTTTTAACAAGCAAACAGCCTTCACCATGTCCTTGTCGGGGATGAATTAGCGTGTATGCTACAAATGATGTGGTCAAGTGTCCCCAAAAAAATCAAAATACAAGTAACATCAGGTGAAAACAGGGCCTAACTTGTGCAGACCTAAATAAACGTTTCTGGTCGAGTTGGAGGTGGTGAGGAGATTCAGTGCTGCTTAGTGCGGCTTTGACATCTTTGCAATATTGTTCTTGAGCGAGCATTCTCCTTTTGCTTGGTTCTTTATTTATTTCAGTTATTATCTTCTTTCACAAAGCACTTAAATGACTTTTGAAAAGTGCTAGGAGAATAACATTTTGCTCGTACTATTTTCATTATCTTTGCATTAATAAAAGCTTGCTATTATTAAAAGGTGTTAGTAAAGGATATAAAAAGGACAGCAAAACAATTTTCCTCTGAATAACTGAGATGAATAATCAGTGATAATGATCACGATCATCATTTTGGGCATAACAGTACGGCTCTACTGTACACAAACTGGTAAAAGCAGAAACACTGTAAAATTTGCACCATACTTGACAGGAGCCCACATGCTAATACAGACCAATTACCTTGTGGAGAGCGCTTCACTCCCCCACCCGCTGTTCTGTTATTGTCAATACCACTAATCACAGCGCTCACTTGACCTGAACGCCCATTGAAGGTCATTTCTCTTAACATGTCACAACAAGGACCTCAAGTATTCACAAGCTTTCACTGACAACAATGCAGTGACTTCACCTTGTTTTTCGGATGATGAGTCAAATGTAGCTGCCTGGGAAAGTAGGCCAGGATTTGTAGGTGCAGGTCAATAACACCTCTGTTCCATTGTTTAACCTTCACTTATTTAGGCAAAGTCCATGCTTCTATTACACAGCATCCTGCTTCATATAACATCCATGCAGTTCCACACGCTCACACCTGGAAGCTGACAGTACAACCACAGTCTCCTGCTGTTGGCTACTGAGGTTTTTTTTTTTTTTTTTGAGGGCAGATCCATGGGCATGGATTTGTAATCTGAGGGCACCGTGTGCACAGACTGAGAATACTAAACTGAGAATGCGTTTTTCTTTCTTTTTTTCTCAGCTTTTTATTTTATTTTATTATCCATTACTCAGCACCTTAACTGTTTATTTACTGGAAGTGGTGATTCCATGGGGCCGAATCAAGTCGGACCGTGCCTGAATCCCAGTACCGGGCGTCGGGTTCTGCCACTTGGTTTCTTGTTTTCATGGTTTCAAGCTTACTCTGTGCCATACTATCTACTATCTACTATATTTCATATCTCATGTTATTATTACCATCGGTATATCTCACATTTCAACATCTCATATTCTTAGGTTAGTTTATTGTATATACTTAGTCCTTATTGTCTTTATTGTATATATTTAGTATATTTAGTCTCTATTGTATATACTTCTTGTTTTTTTACTGTTGCTGCTGTAACGTGGGAATTTCCCAGTTTGGGATCAATAAAGTAAATCTATCTATCTATCTATCTAGCTGACCCTAAGGGGGCTCTGCACTGAAATACATCATAAAAGCTTTCTTCCATTTTGGAAAGTATATCAACATTACAAAGAAAACTCGATAGCTTTCATCATTCAGCTACAGCATCTATACTTTCTAAGACAATCCGGGAATTCAAACCAGC
>OMLB01053405.1:0-16352 GCA_900302555.1 Myripristis jacobus
TAATAAAACAGATGTTTTATTTCAGCTGCGGGTGTGTCACTCCAATTTAACGGCAGCTCCGATTAATGTGGCTAAGCAGCAAAAGTAACAACAGTAAGCAGTCACATTAAGGCTGAACAGAGTTATATAATTTCAACCCCATCTTTCGGGGGCTTTTGCTAATCACCTTTTCGGGCTGTTATCAATTTTCTCTTTTCTCTTTTTTTTTTCTTTTATCAGTTTTCACAGATATGTTGATTTATTAAATGTTCAGTTCAATGTACAGATGCAAACAAATTGACAAATTAATTAAATCAATGGCCTAGGCAACTCCTAAAAATAAACAAATTAATAACGTTTAATAGGCTGATTAATAACTGATAACATTAACACATTAATAACAAGAACAAAGCTTTAGCCGCACATCTCCGTGGAAAATCTTACAGGTACTGTCCGTGGTGCTGACTCTGCCATAGCAGGTACTGTCCGTGGTGCTGACTCTGCCATAGCAGGTACTGTCCGTGGTGCTGAATCTTCTGAGGCGTTTCATTCTCTTTATTATAGAAATTAAAGCTCCATAAAATTCACGGAGGATCTTGTTTAGCTCTTCTTTACTTACAGTTGAGAAATCAACTGTTTGCCTGGTGTTTTTCAGGTAGTCTTGTAGACATTTGAGGTATTTTTCATTTGAGCAGGGTTAGCTGTGCTGTCATGCTCATTTGTGCACATTCTAAACGTCTGATTTGCCAATCAGATTGCTCGGTCGGCTCTACGTGTTGTATAATAGATATTTGACATGCATGCACTGTGCAATTTGAGTTCTGCTGCGTTAATTGACCCTTGGCCATGCCAAGGACCCCACAGCACATTACTGTCTGTCTGTCTGTCTGTCTAGATAGATAGATAGATTTACTTTATTGATCCCAAACTGGGAAATTCCCATAAATCTATCTATCTATCTATCTATCTATCTATCTATCTATCTATCTATCTATCTATCTATCTATCTATCTATCTATCTACCACGGGGTAGATCTATCTATCTACCCCGTCATTTCTTTCTGGATACGGGTCTGTGAATAAATGTTACTGATTTATATTTTAAGAGTTTCTGTATCCTGGTTTGGAGCCTCTATTTGTTGCACATCTATTTTCTTAATTGTGTGGCTTTATCTTCCATTCAATTTAATAGGATGTTGTACACAATATTTAGGTTCCACATTCCGGTCAGCAGAATTATAGTGAGTTTATGATGTTTGTATAATCTC
Source organism: Myripristis jacobus (assembly GCA_900302555.1). Classification (NCBI taxonomy): domain Eukaryota; kingdom Metazoa; phylum Chordata; class Actinopteri; order Holocentriformes; family Holocentridae; genus Myripristis; species Myripristis jacobus. The sequence goes on from OMLB01053405.1 coordinate 1,248, forward strand.
AAACATGTAACAGAACTTTTAAAGGAGGATGATTTCAAAATGAAATGTTTATCCAACTTTAGTCTCACAATATTTTTGATAATTCATATTTTAAAACTGTCAGTAAAATGTTTAATCTTGACGTGTAAATGGAAAATTTTCACCAAAGAAGCCTGTCTGCAGAGAAAAGGATGTTTTCAGTGTGAATCTACCTGTGACTTGGGTCTGTCACATTCTTTTGGTGCCTCATAAAAAGTGTGACGGTGTTGTACCATTACTCAGAACTATTACTATGAGCAACGCCAGGTGACAAACACACACAGGCTGGAATTACAGTTGCACCATTTCTCCTCGTCTTTCTGAGGAAATTGAACATGGCCCCTGGATGAATTCATCATCACACTATCTCCACACTGATCCACACACCTGCTCAAAAGCCCTCAAGCTGCCATTGTGTTTACACTGGGTTACGCTGTGTGCTTGTGGTGTGTGTGTGCAAAAGCATGCACGCAATTGTCAGTGCCGTGAAATCAGCTGTCACTGAAAGAGCTTTTTTTTCTGCAAAAAACAACAATAGAAATAACATCTTAACATTTCTCTTTCCCCTCCATCCCTCTCTGTATGTCAGCACTCTGTCTCACTGACTTTGACAGGCAGGTTGTGTGTTAGTGATGCTCTGATTTGTGGAGCCATGAATTTTCCCTGTGGCCCCTTTTGACCACTTGTCTGTCCAAAGTAATGGTATTTTAAGCTAATAAGGGTCATTTCCACTTTAAAAGCCTTGTTTTTTCTCTAACTGTCTTCTTTGTGTCTCATTTAGAAAACACATAGTACATTTTGGGTGTGGGATTTTGTGCAGCCATTCTCAAATAGGGTTTTACGCAACACTGTGCCTGTGATCAACATTTCAGTGGGGAATGATAATGATAACTCAGCGTTTGTGGCTCATCGGGGATGGTTTCAGCTCTTCCGGCGTCATATTTTATCAGTTTTTGCCCTCAGCCTTGAGGAGTTGCTTTTATTTTCTCGTTTGAAATTGACATTATATCCCCATTCCTCTCAACTTCCAGGCACTTTGCAAGAGCTATTGTAAGGTCCTGAGAGCTTTCAAATGCCAGGTTTGTCTTTTGGACATGAATTATACATTGTTGCAAATGTAGATACAATACAGGGAGAGTGGGAGAAAGACAGAGAGAGAGTGTGTACGCATGACCACTAGGTGGGATCATTCTACAGGCATTACAGTGTCAGAGACAGCCTCACACACTCCAGTTGATTTGTTGATCTTCAATAAAGATGTCAAAATGAATCCACTTACCATGCTGCATCATATTCAGCTGTTCCCATATACAGTAAAATTCTTCATTTTATTCAGATGGCCAATATTTTATCAAAATATTGTAGGACTCATTGTGATTAAACTGCATAGAGATGTAGTGGCTTGATATTACTTATATTTGTGGATGTCCTGTGCATTTAAACACATTTCTCTGTAATTCAGAAGGATATATATTGGTATCTTTGGAAACTTTGGGGACTCTCTTAGAATTTGAAATAAAGTTCTGTGGGTTTGAAGAAAGCAGTGTGCATTTTGAGGAGAAAAAACCCAGTGACTATATTTCTACTTGATTTTTTTTACCCCCTACTCTATAATTTGAAATTATTTTGGTTGTTTTATATTTCAGGTGACATATTGGATCAACACACAAAATTCAGTTCCCTTCATGGGCCAGCTTACTTGGCTGGCAATTTGACTGTGACTCTGACTGAAGCTGCCTAGCTGCTCCCGTTGAGCTGCTGGATGCTGTGTGGTCAGCAGCCAGGTACAGGCCTGGCCCGGTTAAAGACGTGAGGGTGATCCATCTGTGGCCTCAAGCTTTATAGCAAAATGGTAGATGGCACCTTTTTACCCAGTGGCTCGGACCGCTTTGAGGATGATGAAAGAAATGCAGCAGACCTCCAGCCCAGGGAGTTTCATCATGTCTGTATACAATACCTGTTTGGGAAAAAAAGCCCCTCTACCCTCACAGGAGTTTAGAAAAGAAAGAGTGAGCGCTTTTATGATCTGGCAGCAGGTTGAATCACTGTTGTATGGTATCAGCTGCTGAAAGAGGGTGTCATAATAGAGTAGTAGTTTATAAAAGAGCTGTGGATTATTAGGGCCCGAGCACTGTCCCAGTGCGAAGCACTATTGTTTCTAATTGTAATTGTGCTCATAAAACCTGGAGTGGATTTAGAAAAGCGCAAACTCTGTGGAATTGCAGGAGAAACAGGATGGATGCTGCTTCTCCTCTGACAAACAGCAAGAAACTGAAGATAAAACTTCAAAAATATTTTTTGAACTTGAACTTTGAATGGAAATCAAATAATTTACATCTGGATTAATATAAATCCGGGACTATTTCAATCCATGAGTGAATGTGGGTGAATTAAAGTTATTCCAGTTGAAAAGGGCATTTTCAGCCTCAAGGTTTTGCTTGTTGTTTTCAGAGATCATGAAAACCAATAAGAGATGCAGTGACGGAGTGGAGCAACACTCTTCACTAAATGTGCATAAGCAAATCAACAACATGCTGACCAATATTGAATAAATTAGCTGAATTTATGACACAAGAGTGACAAGTACTTTATTTACTCCAGGCGTTGTAGATAAATGGCAAAGCTATGGTGTATATTTATCATTACCGTAGTAAATCTCACTTTATTTTGTCTGTTTTGCAACCCATTTAGCATCAAATCTAACATGGGTAATTTGGTTGGAACCTCAAAGGATTTCTGCTACATAAAATAGCTAATTTCAGTAAATGCACACACAGCCTTCAGAGGGAACACACTGCCAAATTTGAGATGAGTGTCTACTGAAAAAATGACTGTGAGCCTTTTTGGTAAATTGAGCCTGGCGTGACACAGCACAGGGAGATTACGGGGCACGAATGTGAATAGAAAGTGCAAATAAAAACATTTAGAGCGTGCGCTGTGGCAGGCACGCATGAGGGATGCGCTCGGAGGGCTGTAAAGTTGTGACTGCTTGGTGGAAGTGTCTGGTAATGAGCCGACTTCTTGGCTCTGAGAAACAGACTTAAATATTCATAATGCTGCAGTCCCTCCACTCATCACGCTTTCTCTCTGTTTCTCTCCTCCTTTCATCAACTCCTCTCCCTCCCTCCCTGCCCACATTAGTCACTGCTTGGTGCTGATCCACTGTTACTGATACCAAGGCAAACAGACTGCTGTATGCATGGCAGCAGCATCTCAACAGCGACAGCATCAACATTTTCTTTCTTTCACATCGACAGGCTAAAACACAAATGCAGGACAGTTTTGCAGAGAGGTTACTGAGCCTTCTGCCGGGTTAGATGAGCATCTCTCTCTTTCTCTCTCCTTGCTCAAGACCTGCCCCCTGCTTCATTACAGCGCAGTCCCACCGGTGTTCATTAAAAGGGATAGGCATGGATGAATACGGCCCACTTAAAGGAGCTGTCCACCCGGAAATGAAAATCCTCATTGCTCTCCCTCGTTAGTGCTCTGCAGTGTCTCTTCCAGAGCAAACACCACGCAGGGAGACTGTAATCCCTGACTCATCAGAACTCACCCACCGCCCTTCTGGGCTGCAGACACTACAGATACTGGCTGTGCATAACAGACCTGTTGCACGCCACATAAGAGGGGTAGGGTTTATAATAATATATGGCATCTTCTGTCTCACGGGTCCATTTTCTTATGAAGAGACATTTTTTTGTTTGTGTGTTTTTGTACCCTCTCTTTCCAGTGGTATGGTGCAGTATGTTCATCTGGACACTGGAGGGCACTATGGGCTAAAATTTGGTTAAATCTCTCTCTCTCTCTCTTTCTGTGCCCACTATAATTTTATGTCCAACACAACCGGGAAGGCAGATATTAACAACCTCCGAATGAGTAAATTCCATTTTACATGACCATCAACTCCTTATATCTAGTTGTAATCTATTAACTGGTGATAACTGGGTTATCTGAACTCCAAGTTCCCCACAAGCTTTTTGGAAGACTTTTAAGTTTCTGTTTGTGCATGGCAGAGCTGGAACATCCATTAATACATGGGGGTATTTACAACATTGTAAGGTTAATTTGTTGTTGTAACACTGTTAAAACTGCACATAGGCCCTTTAACCCCTGGAAAAGTGAGAGCCAGTTTTTTTGTTGATGTTGTTGTTGTTGTTGTTGTTTCTAATTGTGCCCTCCACTGTATACCAATAATTCTATATTTTTGGTGACAAATATCCAGTGTTTGATCTAGGCTACAACACCTGCCAGCAATGCAGGCACAGAGATTTTGGCAAGTTTGGCAAGCACTTGGCTGGCTGGCTATATAGGCTACAGGTCACCAAATTATCTGTGATTACTGTTAAGCAATCAGGCCATAAATTAAAATGTGTCTGCTTGTGACAGAATGCAAACCTTAATCTGCTGGACCGTACTGGCAGCCAGGAGAGACTAAGGCAAATTTCCACTATGCTGACAGTTTTAATAGCTGATGTGAGTACATTTACAGCAACAGGCCAGAGCTTCACTCGCAAATGTAGTGGAGATAGTGAGATTTCCAGAGATACCAACATGTCCTGCTGACTTACGTGAAAATATGCATGGTGCACAAGACAGCGAAACACTTTGATTTGATGTAATTGTGCAGCTGAAAAGCAAATTGCATGGCTTGCATATGTCACAGCCAGTAGGCAAAACGTGATGCAGCTGAAATGAAGTGCAGCGAGCAAGCACATACAGATGAGACGTTGTTACATTATGGGAAAATGTTTATTTTAAATATGAATTTGTATGGTTTAATGATAAATGCAACGTGTGCATGCTCTTGAGGGCAACATATGCGACATGTGACGTTTGCAGAAAAAGGAGAATGGGCGTGATTATGAAAGTGACAGTATTTTTGGTGGGGGGTTGGGGGGCTCACATCCTTGGTGAAAAACATTAGCGATTACTTCAGGTACGCCTTGGCACTGCGTCAAAACTCGGGCTTTGCTGTTTTCTCGGTTGCAGTCAAACCCCAGCCCCATTTTCCCCTTTTTCCCTGTGTTTGATGGATTCATTTTCACCCACAGGTTTTCAGCACCTCCACCCTGTCCTGCAGTCCGTGTCACGTGTCTAGTGACGTCAACGTCAACAACATCACGCTTCTGCTGTCCCCGAGGCCAACGCGGCGTCAAAACAAGGCGCTTTTAATCAACTGGTGCATCACGTCAAGTCTTTTTCACACACCGGATTATTGGCAGTGGGTGTCACATTGTTAGTTAACACACATCGTCGTTTTTTTGTTTAATTAATCGCCTTATATTTTCTTAAACTAACGATAATGGGTGGCAAACTCACGGGTGCTGCATTCAGGTGCCCCTCGTAAGCTCTTACATCTGACACTTGTGGTTGTGAATATGAACTGATGCGTCCTTGAATGTAATTTGTTCGGAAACTATTATAAAATGGACTTAGTTACAAAAGTTTTGTAGCTGTTTTCTCCTTTATTAAGTCGCACAGTGTTACCCTATACTGCCCTGACCACGTGGAAAGGAAAGAAATACGTAACTGATCCTTAACATTTTGTAAGTTATTTTTCGTAAAGTCCTCAAAACACCCCCTTTATTAGCAAATGGTGACATGGTTTGTATGGCCTCCGTCCCCTAATCAATAGGTAACTCGGTTAACACACGAAATCGTGACCAAATAAAATCCTGTTTACAGTTTTCTTGAGTAGTTAATGCTCGATCAACTGGTAATAGCTCTGTTTCCGATGTTCGCGAAGGCAGCATCCCGCAAACCCCAAATCCGGTACAGGGCGGTATGAACCAGCTACGTGAAGTTAGCCAGAAAGAGACAAAACAAGACAGGAAGTACTCGTGTTTTGTCTTCAAAATAAATGCATAAAATGTCTCACTTGAAAAATGGGTCACTAACAATTGTAGGTCATCTTTAATTATATTGAGTAAGGCTTCACCACTTAAATAAATACATGAAATACATAAATGTTGTATTATGTTGCATAGCATGTCCCTGTAAAATAGAATATTCTGCCATGCTTTGCAGTTGTCACCAGACTCTGAGGATGCAGCTAGATGGAACACAAAAGTCTATATTTTTCTGTAAAACAAATGCATAAAATCTGCAGTAGTGTCAAATAGTTCCCATGCATTATGGATGTGGGGTTTCACTGACTGCTCTCATGCCAGTGAGAATGGGCAAATAATGAAATGCCCCATGCTTGTCCTGTGTTAAACTAGGCCTCCCAAGCTGCCCAACATCAAGATTACACTAGTCACTGTTGTCTATGGTCTTATAAAAGTCTGTTAATTCTATTATAGAGGCTTCTTCTCACAGGCTACAGATGCACAAGAATTTGTATACTTTTGGCATTTGAATATTGGACTCTTACATTGTCTTTTATGATTATTAATACATGTTATACTTCTACATTCCTCGTGAGTTCAATGCAATTCTTTTACTCCATCATAACCCGATATATGAGAGCATTTAGCTCCATTTTTGTTTTTATAGACACGTGATACCAAAACATTCCAACTTATTCTCCATTGCTTTATTTTGAAGGATGACACCGGAAGTAGTGTATCTATGTGCGTGGCGCTTGACACTGGCGTTTGAAAGCGAGCAGGCGTCGTGCCAAAGCTGCCTAGTGTTGCCTTTGTTATAACTGAGTTGTACCGGCTTGTAACGTCAGACTGCAGCTTCAGGCCGTCTCGTTAACCCGGGAGAGATTTTTAGACAGGGGAAAAAATATTGTCGTTCTTATTATCATTTTTCATCCAATATTAGGCCTGCTGTCGAATGCCTGTTTGATTAACGGTACAGGACAACAATGGCTAGCAGCGGGCGGACTTGCCAGTGTTGCTCCGTGGACCGATGCGTCTCAGTGGGATAGCCAACATTACAACCGGCCTCGCTGACTATCCTCCATCTTCAAGGCTGCTACGAGCCGACACACCACCGCCAAAACCTACAAGGTAACCCACAGCACGCCGTTTATTTACTTTTGCTCGAGTAAGCTCGTTATTTTGAGTATTTGCGGCGCTGTTGAAATGTGTTGCTCATAATGTGAAAACTAAAGTTCACCAGTAAGGCACTTCTCCCTCAGTCAGAGGTCAAAAGTTAAAGCAGCCTGCAGCCACAGTTGGCCAGGGCGGGTGTTGTGGGTTTTATTTAACGTTACGTCATTTGTTTTAAAGCGGGGTGCACCGTTGATAAGTTTATTTAACATGCGGGATAAAGCACCAGGTTTAACTCCCGCAGTCTTTGGTTTGCAGCTTGTTTGTGCTGCCAATCTTCATATCTGTGCCTGCGTGTGAACCATGGAGACTTGTCAAGTGACCCTGGCAGTCAGAGGAGAAACATCTCCAGGTATGCTGGACATCTGGTTATCTGGTGCTGTGTGTACTTGTGAAAATTTGTATACAGTTTAATATAGAAGCCTAGAAGATTTTGTGACTCACTTAATTTGACTGAAAAGCCCAGTACCTTCTGTAAGTGTCAAATTGGCCCAGAGGGATTTGTGATTTGCAAATTGCAGCAGTCTTTCTTTCTTAACTCTCTTTATGCAGTAGGTAATGTTGCGATATTGTGAATATTTGTAGGTGAGGTGATTGCCGTTGTTGGTAGCTGTGAGACCCTGGGTGGCTGGTCCCATCAGAGAGCTGTGACCTTACAGCCTGCTGGAGATGATGGGTGGGTTAAACATGTCTGCTTGATTTAGTCATAACAGCTTGCTCTTTAAAATGTGACCTTGTTTTTTTGTTTGTTTGTTTGTTTGTTTTTTTCACCAGGAAAGAAGCAGACTTTATTTAACCCAGTTTGTTGTTTATTTTATGGGCTAATAATGTGTGTCGTCTCCCCTGGCAGCACAATGTGGACTAAGACCATCACTGTACCTAGAGGAGTTGTTTCAGAGTACCGCTATTTCAAAGGTTTCTTCCTGGAGTCAAAGGTGAGCTGAGAATCTGCTGTCTAAATCTTGTTGCTGACTCACAGAATACAGCCAAGTCGAATTGAGCGTAGGCGTCAACTTGATTACTTGGCTGTTATGGCTAATCTGTGTCTGAACATAAAGCTGTGTTGGCTATGAATTACCGAAATGATTACTACTGCTTCACTTGATTGTGTGATACTGTCAAAGCTGCTTTTGCCCTGCTGTCTATGTTTTGATGCATGATGTTTGATTTCAGATGTTTCCACTCTGCTGATTGATGTATTTCCTTTTTGCAGTTCATCAGCAGGAGGGGATGAAACTGTTTTCCTAGCTTGTTATAGATTACATGTCAAGTCACTGTGAGCCAAAGTGTGTCCAGTGTCTTTTGAAGTGAGCAGCAGAAAAGCTTCACACGAGCCACAGTTAAAGCGAGGACCACTCACATGCTCTTTGTGTTGCTTTCCCAACATCTGTGTTTATCCTCTGTAGAAATAACCTTAGGTCTAAGCTGTGGAATGGCCAGGCCGGGCGCTCTGCCAGCTGGCTCGCTCTAATCTAAGCACGTGAGCCTTTCCACATGTTTCTGAGCTAGCCAACATTGCAGAGATACACACAAACATACTAGGGATAGAATTTCCTTGAAAAAAAAAGAGGAAGAGACAGATAAAGCATGACCTGCTGTGTAATAGCTAGTGCTTTCCCAGTGTTTTTGCAGGAAGTGGTGCCTCGTCTCTGCCCTGACTTTGACTGGGCTTGTTTTTGCTTACATTCCAGGGTGGAGCTCACATTTATGAGATAGGACCGTAGTGTCTCCCTTTCCTGTGTTTGTACTTTTTCTTTTTTTTTTCTTTTTTTTTTTTCTTTTTTTCATTTTAAAGCTTTTCCATGGAAATTACTTAGGCCTCAGGTCGATGTGAGCTGAATCTTGCCAGTGGCTTCATGGCTTGCTTTTAATAGTTGATGCCAGGTTGGAACAGGACCCATTTGCCCCCTTTGTACTTGATATATACATTTTGAGTCACACTAAACAGCTCAATAGCTCTAATGCCTGTGGAAGTAAACTGTAGCAGCAAAATAAGCCAGGTACATGATACAGTTTGCTAAAACTCTCCATTTTAGTCATTTTGTCTCATATCAGTGATCAATTTTTGTTTTTCAGTACACAATGCAGTATCAAATGTTGAAGGATTTTTTTTTTTCTGGGAACAAGTATAAATATGTTGAAATAAAGCAAATCAACCCATTAGTAGCAACAAAATGAGACTTTATTCAAGAAATTTCTGAAAACTGGGATTATCTCGTCCCACTGGCAGATTGATTTTTACACTAAATATGAGATAAAATGAATCAATGCAATATTGACTCACATAGCCGTAGACTTGAGCAGTGCAGGCTCCTATTTTCATCAGTCCCATTAGTGTGTAACTGGAAAATAAATTGTTTGTATAGTTAGTGATATCGCTGCTATACAGATGTATGAAGAGCAACCAAATATGTAGCTGAAGCAATGATTCCAAGTTCTTTTCTTCCTCACTAACAAATCCACTTTTCAGATTTCAACCCATGGTGGCTGACTGCCCTAGCTGGGGATTGGTGACTATACCAGCTCTAATTCCTTTCTCACACTCTGGTCCAGGGACAGCTTGGAGACCAGACTGAAAACTAGTTCACTGTATCTGATCTGAAAGCCCTAACACTGTACTAAACATTGGAATTGCAGAGTGCAGGTGGTCCCTGTCAAGTGATAGTCAATTTGTGGGAGACCCATCAGCAGCCACGCACGATGAGCCCCACAGGTATAGAAACACCAGACAACAGTGCACGGTTTGGTTGGGTTTGGTGAAGTGTGCCTTGTAGACAAAACAAACAAACAAACAAAAAAAAACCCTGTCGAGCTCCCATTCCCTTTCCCAGCACTGTAGATTAAAGTTGCCTTTCACCAATGATGCAGGGTCAGATTGTGCTTATCCCACATGAAGACTAATCTGATCTTAAATCTGTTGTTATGGGCAACTCCTGTGTCAAAGTTAACAAACCTGCTCCTGACTGCAATGTTTCCTCTGCTCCTCAAATACTTGACCAGTAGCCTTTGGAGCTCCTTGTAAATGTGTGTGTGAGTGTGTGTATGAGTGTGTGTATGGTGTATGATGTGTGTGTGTGTGTGTGTGTGTGTGTGTGTGTGTGGTATATGATGTGTGTGTGTGTGTGTATTTTTGCTGAGGCAGGGGGTCGGGGAGAATGCTTTGCTGGAATACTCTATAGCCATAGAGGAAACACTGTAGTAGATGCCGCAGCCTGATACTGTAGATCCCTCTAGTCAAAACGCCTTTGTGTCGGCCCACCTCAGACAAAGCTCATTGAAAACGAGCTTGATAGGAAAAAACATTGGTTGCAGCCATGTCCCCACCCTGCTTGATGTCCTTTGTCACCCTGGCCTCCCTCCCTTACCCCTGGTACTGTTTTTTCCTAAGCAAATCTCACTGAAAAGCGTCCATTTTTTCAGTAGAACTGAAATTTATTGCAGTCATGGGGTTTATTTTTTTTTTATTATGTGTGGAAGTGTTTGCTGTCTTTCTGTCCATATAGTTATATTAACCATCTGCTAAATTAACTTTAATGATATACTCACCTTAGAGTTGTAGTTCATGATATATTCAAATTAAATGTGTGATTAATTCCATCAACTATCTTGAAACTGAGGAGGTGAATCCAATTCAGAGCAGATCATTGAGTGGTAAAATTTTGTTTTATAAGTTCAGTGATGTTGAGGCCAAATTGGGACAGGGACAATTTTTGTGGTGCTGTCAATAGATAATTGCCCATTGAAAATGCTCTGTTTTAACTGATCCTCAGTTTTAGTTGTTGCATGGGTGAAATTCTTCTGTCACCTCTCTAATATATTTTTGCCTTATTGCAGAGTCACAGCTGAATGTTGATGATGGACAGTTTGGAATTCACAGTAAGTTGAATATAGAAGTCGAACTCAATACATTACGCAACTCATAGTGGCTCAGGTATAAGCCCTGAGACATGGTTAGACTAAATAACTTGAGGCTAAAGTTGTCTCAGCTCAGACGTTACTTAGTCCCTCTGAGAAAATGAAAATCACCGTAGGTTACATTGTTGACTCGTTCCTATTTTGAGCTGCTGACACTTTAAGGTCACTCTTCATAACACTGACACCCTTCCTCCTCCCTGTTATTGTCAATGCAGCCATTTCTATAGTTAGCTGTTGTGGGACACACTTTGTGTCTAAAGTCTCATCAGTTTCTTCCTGTCTGTGTCCTCCTCCTCTATAGATGGGGTGAACTGTGTAGACTCTGGATGGCTGACGTGCCAGACAGAGATTCGTCTACGTTTACATCACTCCAAGAAGTCTCCTGTGTCCATTACCAAGAAGAAATACAAGAAGTCTCGCTTCAGGTTGGGCTAACACCCAGATCGAATTTAACACCGCTCAGTGAAAGTTCTAGTTGAAAGGGACATGAGACGGATCAGTGAAGCATTATTGTATTACTGTTACCTTAAGTGCACACAGGAGTCTTGCCTGTTAGCTAACTAACAACTATCAGCTAAAGCGCAAAAATGTTTTGATTTGACCTGTTGAATGTATATATTTTTATATGTGCTTTATATATCTGTATCAGCTTGTCCATGTTCTTTCATGGACTTAATTATTTACTTGCTTATCTCTCTAGGATCAAACTGACATTAGAGGGTATTGAGGAAGAAGATGATGAGGAGGAAGATGAGCCCAGCCCTACATCATGGCACAAGATGACCACCACTCTGGAGATCAGTATGATCAGTGGCAGTGGCTACAAGTCACGTCACTCCCAGCCTGAGTGTGGGTATGCCCTGGAGCCCTCCCAGTGGACCGAGTACAGCATCCACACCATGGACCCCGACAACCTCGAGCTCACCTTCGAGTTCTTTGAGGTAATCCCTGCATCCTCAAGCTATCTGGTCATGATCAGTTCACTAGTCTGGGAAAAAAAATCATAGTAAGCAAAAACAAAACAGACATTAACAAAATGTTAGATTTTGCTGGTTACACTTTATCATCATTGTACTGATGCCACATCTTTGTTCACAGGAGGACCTGAGTGAACCTGTTGTCCAGGGAGACGCTCATCCGGGGCATGTTGGCACAGCGTGCCTCCTCTCCTCCTCCTTTTTGGAGAGTGGCAAGGACACTGGAGTGGTCACACTTCCTATCATGGGAAGAAACTCTAGACAGACCATTGGGAAAGTCAGAGGTGAGATTCTACACATACATAACATTTCTGCAGTTGCAAGTTGTTTTTGTTGTTGTTGTTGTTTTAACCATTTGGAATGTAGGACAGTTCCCTGCACCAGGTCATGTGATCTTCCTGTAAGTGAAACAGGGTGGGGAAGTGACCTTTTGGTCCACCAGCCACATTGGTAGATTCCTGAATTCTACCATATAGAAGTGATGTGACAACAATACAAGTTTGAAACAATAGAAAACATGAAGTTGGGAGGTAGGATGGTGAGAGTAACAGTTAGTCATTATGAGGACAGAACAAAACAAGAAATTTTCAGTTGAAGTAGGCAGCTCTTGGCTCGACTCTGCTAACTAGTAGCTGACTTGCAGGTAAATATTCAGCTTGAATAACCTGTTTCACCAAGTTTGTTGCTCTGATCTAGTGGACTACCTGGTGATCCGGCCTATCCAGGGTGTGCAGTGTAACATGAGCAGCTCCTTCACCAAGTACTGGAGGAAACGCAGCGCTCTGGATGTGGGCCACCGAGGAGCGGGCAGTACACACGCAGCCAAGTGAGACACATTCTGAAAGACACATGAAAGCTTGAGCTAAGTCGCCGTTGAGACTTTAACAGCAACATTACCACTGACCAGCCAAAATGCAAAAGAACTGATTAGATTTTACTCTCGTGTGAAAACAGTTATTGGATTTTTTGAAATGTAATTCTGTTTTTATAACACTTTTATTAAAAATTAGAGTGGTCTCAGTAGTACATGGTATGCGCTCTACATGGTGTGGTACTGGGGCGCCCCTACATTTGCTGTTCTTTACACTGGCAGGGGGTTCAGCAAATTTTCAAGAAGTAACGTATGTCATGTTTCCTGAATCAGCAACAGTGGTCTGTTATGAATAAACAGAAGAAGAAGTGGGTAGTTAGCGTGAGCAGCATTTGCTACCATGGCTGCACAGACAAAGAAGAGAGCCCCAGCCACCAAAACTGAAATCCCATTAGCAGCAAATGAAACAGACCACAGTTCTGGCCTCACTGTTTTATTGCATAGAAATCGCTTGGAGGTCCAGTGCACAACTACTAGAGCAATGTCTGTTTACAATGAACAATGTCACTAAAAGGAAAACAACAAAAGGCAAATAAAGACACAGCCCTTGGAAACTGCCAGAAAATGCATTACACTGAAACATAAAAGTTGAGTCCAAGCTACCAAATATCAAGCAGTGAGGAAATTATGGTGGGTTTGCAGTCAGGACATTCTGTAGCCATTGTGGTAATGTTAGCTTGGATTTCTCAGCAAACCTAAAATGCCTACGAAACAGCTACCAGTGTAAAATTGCAGACACATCTTGACATACGTGTGTGCAAAGGCATGCATTCTCTCTCCTAAAAAAATGCATGCATAAATACACAAGCCCTGCCTTGCCTTTCACCCACATAGTCAAAATGTGCTTTCGTGATCACACCTATACAGAGAAAAATCCATCTTACATCTGTTTTTATATGTATCTATGCAATATAGGTTTTTCTTTTCATTTTTTTTTTCAACTTGTATTTTACAGGCACCACAAAGTCAGGGAGAACACCATAGCCTCATTCAAAAGTGCTGCCAAACATGTAAGTTAACCAGCTGATGCATGACTGCATGAATAATTAACGATGTTTCCTTATCTCTTATATCATTACTTTGCTTATTCATGATTGAGGGAATCTATATGGTAGGTGGAGGTGAGTGAACCAAGTCACAGTCAGATGACCTCAGTTGAGTAGATTGAGGACACGGAGGGGACAGGATTTAATAGCACACCACTGATGGTCTTTATTCAGGTTTTGGTTGCATATTTGTAGCTGTGTGGTGAAATGAAAGATACATACAAAGAACAAAGAAACAAAGGGTAGAAACTGGTAGGTGAGCTCAGGGGTGAGTCTTTTTTTCGCCTCTCTGGCAATTCAGTGTCAGATCCAATCAGATCTGTGTGATTCTTTCAATAAGGATCATGCATTTGTGTACTTTCAGGGTGCTGCTTATGTAGAGTTTGATGTCCACCTCTCCAAGGATGCCATTCCCATTGTTTACCATGATCTGACCTGCTGCATATCTACCAAAAAGGTAAAATACAAGCTCATTGCACTTGATGATGGATGCTAATATATCTATATATATCTATAGATAGATACAGATACAGATATAGACATATATCAGTTTTATGGCATCAAAAGAAATCCAGTGCTGTAAAATATTCATGCATTCATTCTTTTTAGAAAAATGGTCATGATGAAACACTTTTAGTCAGCAGTAGAGTATGGTATTTATTGTAGTGTTATCTCAGAATTCCTCTTGCTGTAAGTTCCACAACATAGCTATTCTCTGCTCCTGTGAGACTGTGTCAAGTCTTGACAGGAACTGCTGAAAACGGGTCATAATTATTTCTGTTTGCCTTGACAGAAGAACGACAAGACCTCTCTGGAGCTTATTGAGGTGCCAGTCAAAGATCTGACATTTGATCAGCTGCAGCTTCTGAAGGTAACAACGCTAACCTTAAACTAAAACTGGAAAACACACACTGAAACCTACGTGAAACTAAACTAAAATTGGAAACAGAGGGGACAAAATATAGAGAAATACTAAGTAATGATGCACACATAACTCGTAGAAGCTTGGCACGGGTTAAATGGTCTGTTGTGGTTGTGTCAAGCCATGTCAGACGTCGGTGCCTTTTAAAAGCACAGTAGCGTGCTGTTACACCCTGCTCAAAATTCTCATACAGTCACGCCAGGGAGTGGCAAAGTGCAAGATACCATCAGTCACTGAGCTGCTCTACTACAGCAATAAGTAAATTAGTACCTTGCTAAAGCAGTTGTTGAAGGCATTGGCTAAACATGACATAGTCTGTCCAGTTTCCCCGAAAGTACAAATTAGTACAATGCAG
>OMLB01053408.1:0-10396 GCA_900302555.1 Myripristis jacobus
CCTCTCAGTGACACAGAGATACGCTCTGTATCTCTCCTTTTCTGTCTCAAGGGCCACTAGCACTGCTGCCAATACGTCCCAGCAATCACCCCAAACACCCCGGCAACACCATAGCAACCATCCAGAACACCATAGCGACCGCCTAACAGCACCCTAGCAACAACAAAGAACACTATAGCAACCGCCTAGCAGCACCTTAGCAACCATCAGGAACACCATAGCAACCGCCTAGCAACCACCCAGGACACCATAGCAACAGCCTGGCAATGCCGTAGCAACCATCAGGAACATCATAGCAACCGCCTTGCAACATCTTAGCAACTATCAGGAACACCATAGCAACCACTTTGCAACCACCCAGAATATCATAGCAACTATCTAGCAATGCCTTGGCAACCATCAGTAACACCATAGCAACTGCCTAGCAATGCTATAGCAACCACCCAATACATGATAGCAGCTGCCCACAGACATCATAGTGGCCACTAAAAAGATTATAAAAACTGCCTGGAATATACCTGGACCGCAGTAACTGCCTTCAAGCCCTCCAACAACACTACACATCCTACAAACAGCATAAGGGCTGGCGGTTTACCACATAGCCGCGCAGTCAAACACACAAACTACCTAACTAACAACTGCACTAAAGTGAAGAAATGGTCTCTCTGAATAATAATAATGAGATCCTAACATTGGGGAAACGTGATGATGGTTACCTGTTTTAAGTGTTTTTGTTCTTAAGTGTTTTAAGCCTAAATTTTACATTTCATCCAAACACAAGCTTGTTTGAGCCAGTAAATGATTTGTATTTGCTGTAATCATTCATCATTATCATAGTGAAACCAAAAATCATGAGGATTTCCTTGTTACTGAATCCCTTTGATGAAGTTGATGAGGTCTTCAACTGCAGGCGTAATGCACAGCAAGCAGCAGCATCTGCAGTGTGTGTCTGATCCGGCCTTTAAAAGTCAAGTGATGGGCCCTTGGCTAAAAGGTCACTTTAAAAAATAAAAAAATAATAATATTAATAATACATCACACAACAATTAATTAATATTAATATTTATGGTTTTCTGATTTAATAATCACTGAATCTTCGATAATTTTTCTCCATAAATTTCAGAAACGTTTTCAAACGTTTTCTACAGTTCTGTAATTTTTTTTTGTCCCTACAAAAGTCCTAAAATACTGTCGTATCAATGATCTGCTTCTCACTTTTACAACATTACTTCTACTTCTTGGCTGCTTGAGTAAAACATCAGCATGGTATGGAGTTACTCCTGCTTGAATAGCAGTTTCTACTGCTTTTTCAACCACTGTTCCCCTGTCTTCCACGCATGCATTCAAGAAAGCGCGCCTGCACGCACACACACACACACGCGCATAAAGAGTTGATTGGCTGCGGCGGGCTGGGACCAAGTACTTGGTCCCTCCTCCATCTCAGCTGCAATGACAGAGATGGTTATTATTATTCAGAGAGACCATTTATTCACTTTAGTGCAATTGTTTGT
This sequence comes from Myripristis jacobus, assembly GCA_900302555.1. Classification (NCBI taxonomy): domain Eukaryota; kingdom Metazoa; phylum Chordata; class Actinopteri; order Holocentriformes; family Holocentridae; genus Myripristis; species Myripristis jacobus. The sequence goes on from OMLB01053408.1 coordinate 1,512, forward strand.
TTGTTTGTTAATTCAGGAGCCCATATTATACTGTTTGTTTTTCAAATTATGTTGGATCAAATCAGAAAAGCAGATTTTAAAAAAGAATTTCATCAAAATTGCAATGTTGTGGCCTGCTCTGGGCTACATTCTGTAGGTCAGTAAACCAGGAGCTGGGCTGTGAGAGCAGATCTCCCTCAGTATTGCTCTGACAAACGTTTTTTTTTTTCCTCTAAACTGTTTGTCACTAAAGTTTTGCTCAACATTGACTGGAATATTAATCACTGCCATGATTAAGTTCAGTTCTATGATGACGATGATGATGATAATAATAATAATAACAACAACAACAACCACAACAACAATACTACTACTAATATTATTTATTTATTCCTTTCTTCTGTCATCTTCTCCTTCATTCATTCATCCTGTTTGACCAGGGCTATTCAGTCACAAAGGAGCATAACAAGTGGCACACTTTTTATTTCTCTCCTAGTGCTGGAAGTAACCACATTTACTCATGTTACTGTATGGATAGCTTTTTTGTGTACTTTTTGTGTATTTTTAGAAGTTTGAAGTTAGTCTTTTTACTGTTATTTAAAGGCAGAATGAGCAGGCTTTCCACAAAAAATTATAGACTTATACAAAAATAATCCCTTGTCTAAATCATCACTTCTGAGGCACTAGCAGTGTGTGTTGGTGTGTGTGTCTGCAGAGACACTGCCCTCTGCCTGGATTTTCTTGTTTTTCTGAACTCGGGACTCCTCTGGGCATTGATCTTTGGGCAGTGGGTGTGTAGCCTCCCGCCAATCACAGCTCACAGTGTCAGATCAACAGCACCACGTCCAATAGGAAGCAGTGAAAATCCCAAACTGAAATGTAGCGGGGCGAAACGCCAAGCAGACAAAGCTCGACCCACGATGAGAGTGAATCTGGGGTTGGCCTTCAGCTGCTGGCGAGCACTGAGGAAGAGGATGAGGATGAAGAGTGACGTTTTGTTGATCTGTTTTCTGTTGGACAGGGAAGTGCCGTTACATTTTGGGCTGTCATGTCATGATGTCGCCATCCAAGGAAACAAAAATTTGCTGTTGACGGTTAGCTTTGCTAGGGAGGAAGGGCCAACTTTGAACGTGGTGTTATGTACTGCAACTGACAAATCCTACTCATTTTGCCTTTACAATTAGGGTTTGGATTGGTTTAGGTCAAGTTTAGAACAAAACGGTGGCAACCGCCTAGCAATGCCCTAGCGACCATCAGGAACACCATAGCAACTGCCTAGCAACACGTTAGCAACCACCAGGAACACCATAGCAACCGCCTAGCAACCACCCAGAACATCATAGTAACTACCTAGCAATGCCTTGGCAACCATCTGTAACACCATAACAACTGCCTAGCAACGCCATAGCTACCCAATACTACATGGCCAGGCGGTCAGCAACGGTGGCACGCACATTTAAAGTTTCTTCAGAAACTTTAGTAAAGTCTAGTTGCAAGTTGTTATTGTTTATCAGTAGTTTTAGCTGCCTTATCTTTGTTAGCTGTTGATTTAGTTCCATTCCAGCTGTTTGTTGCAAACTACTAATCTAGGACCTTCTCAAAGGATTAGCATTTTGCCGGCAGCAATATGCTATTCATGTCCAAATGGCTGCTGTGAAAAGGGTTTATTGAAGGAGGAAAGAGTTGTGTTAATTGCTATTTTTTAATTTTATGGTATAAAATCTGAGATTCTAGAGGTGCCACTGTGTTGGTGTGCACCTGTCAGTCAAACTGTGTGTCCAGCACTGTGATGTCTTTTTCCATGGATTTTCTGTAGGATTTCTGAAGTTTGAGTTTCTATAGGTCTTTTCTTTGTCTGTTCAGTCATGGTGGCTATAATGGCTCATGTTAACTAAGCAATGCTTCCTCTGTGTAAAACCAGAATCATAACCAGAACCGCTTCCTTTCTGATTCGAGGAGGATTGTTCCCAGGATTGTTAGATATGAACAAATGTAAAAGCTTCCATGAACCAGATCCTGAATCACTGTTGTATAGGAACTTGCAACAGAGTGGCAAAAGAGACATTTATTTGTATGAAAATGTCACACATTGCCAGCAATGTTGATAGTGGTGGTTATGATGGGATACTAGTGGTGGTGATGATGGTGCTGCAGGGCCTAATAATAGTGGAGATTGTGTTAAGTAGTCTAAATTAAAGTAAATCAAACTTTAATGACCTCCATGCAGTTGAAGTGAACAGCGTATATTAATGAAGATAATGCAACATGCACATACAAACTAAGATAGAGGTGCTTGGGGTGGACAGAGTGGCAGAGCTGGAGAGATTGGGGAAGCTGAAATGGTGCGGCCTGCCTCAGTTTATCTGGTGATTTAATCAGATATTAAGTAACTTTCAGGCAGTAGTTCAAAGTTGTCTGAATCCTGAAGTACTGTAACAAGCCCCTGAGGTAACATATAAATCAGTAATATGCATCCGTCCTGCTCTGCTGAGTCCATCAGGCTCTGTCCACGAGGCACCTCGTCTCCTGGCTAGCAGCCTGTAGCTCTTGGTGAAGCATCAGCCACGGTTGATGCAAAGCTCGATTTAGAAAGAGAAACATTTTTAACTCCTAGTACTCAGTGTTAGGAATGCTAAAAACATGTTAAGCTGGTGGGAACATTCAACAGAGAAAGAATCTGGCATTGTAAAGAAAGTTTACCTCTCATGGACAAACAGCCTTATTCCTTATGAAAAGCATTAGAGGGATATTTCATCCATTTATTCATTTTTATTTAGTTATTTGAGTGTTAGCTGGGGGCAAGTCCACCTCAATGGCAGGAGGCTAACAGTTAGCATTTTGGAGTATCCAGTCAGTATCGAGCACTCAGTAACAATGAGAGGAAGATAGCACCACCACTGTGAAATCTTAAATATGTAATATAGTCTGTAACAGCTGCAACAAATATTTATGTTTTTTTTTTCATTTCATGTCGTTTATCAAACACATGCCTGTCCAACAAATATGCACAGAAAACAAAGTTACCAAATGTAATGACACAAAAAGAATAAATGAAATGGTAAAAATATTACAGATAAAGACAAAACATCAATGACTGAAACGTGTAGGCTGAAGCAGTAAAATTTATTGTGCCAACACTTCACCTTTGGATACTTGCAGGCAGGCAGTTATTGTTTAGTCTCATACGGGATTTGGACCATTTTAATATCCACAGTGTCTGTGAACAGATACACAATAACAGAAGGCAAAGGAGAAAAAAATGCAGTCATCCTCAAACCATGTGTCTTTGTTTTCTAATTTTCTGTTATATGGTGATGATGCTAACCATCTGAACTTTACACTGTCAATAGCCTGCAAAGCGTGGAACAACTCACTCAGTAATGTCAAAAGGCTGACAGAGTGAACTGCAGCATCATGGGTGAGCGAGCTAAACTCCACAGGTACCTGGTCCATTTGTATCTATTACTCTCTACTTTCTTTGGCATCATTTCCCCATCCTTGCAGGATGAAATATCAGCCAAGTCTGCTGCATCAAATTATTGCCCATCCATCACTGCCTTAAATTCTAACTAGCTTCCAAACAGTAGTTTGCCCTAAATCCTTACATCCTGTAATGGGACCCTCAGGTCCTGTATACATCTGCTACGAGCGTCCACTTCCAGGTCCTGCTGAATCTATCAGTGCCTTGAGTCAACAGTATGGCCCACTATACCGCCTGCAGAACATGGCTCGGAAGAACAGGGACAGAGCTATCCGCTCAAATCAGCCTCCTGGGATGGCCACTCATCTGCCAGGTTATTTTGGGATTGTCAGAGTAGTTTGGGTGAACATCCTGTAACCGCAATGTCTCACAGCATGTGTCCCTTTGTAAAGTCCCTGAGCAAAACAGCGCTAGTATCAGCAAAATGCACAGAGTATAAAGTCAGACTCAAGAATCAAGAGTGTTTTCAACAAAACTGCAAAAACCATCCTGATGATTCCTCTAAGGCTTGTTATGCTTTGTTGTTTGCAATGCCAGCTGTTGTGGTTATACAGGCCCAGTGTGCGACCTTTTTGTTTTGTTTTGTTTTTGTAATGTGTTTCATTTGAAAAAAAGTAATAATTATACAATCAGTCAGTGCCTACTCAGCCACCACCTCTGGTTTGTGTTCTTTGGACCAAACCATAGTGGAAAAGTTTACCTTGCTAGAATTTTTGTATTTGGTCTGTTTGGGTTAACATGGCCCAAACAAAAGTACCATGACCCACAGCTTGTTCCTTGGACTGAGTTTTGGTCATCATCACTGACTTGACAGTGGTTCCCTCCTCTTTATTCCAGTACATTGAATTACAGTTGATACTTGCAAACTATAAACCATAGTGTCTCCACTCTGGAAAATATAGGCCAAAGGTGTCTTTACTCCTTGACTTTATTTCAGTGGAATTCAGTCAGTAGAGAACTCAACATATGGACTTTTTCCCTCGATCTTGCTTGGGTTGAATTACAGATGGTCCTGTTGGTCGTATTAGGCTGGAACAATCAATCTATGTGGTTGTATGACCTGTTGCAATAATCATATAAGTAGATCAAATGAAATACATTTTCACAATTACAAATTATTATAAATACTAATACTTAAAAGGATGATAAATAACTAGCATTAGTACAATCACAAGAAACATTTATTTATAAAAAAAAAAATTAAAATAAAAGTGACACAACAAAAAGAAATTACTAGTCATCCAGAAATGCAGGAAATCTGGTTGTTGGTTCCTTTATTAGATGCAGATGCAGTTTTTTCATTGAAAAATTAACCTGAGCATAAGAAAAAAGGTTGCTGAGACCCTCATTTTGAGAGTCTCCTTGTTTCTGAAGTTGTGAAGTTGTCCACTTCTATAAGCCATGTGTCCCCTCATGTCAATGAAGACTCATGCCAGCCACACAGCTTCTATTAAACCAGTAGGAGGTCTTGTTTAACTTCTGCTTCTGCTCTCTGTTGTGGTAAACCCCATCCAGACGATATTTCAAGCAGGTTTTAACAAACACTAAGAATGATTTGCAGTCACTGTTTGACATTGGGACCGTTCTCCCCGGCTCCCAAGCAGTACGTCCCTTTAAATCTCTTTAAGCTAACAGGCCCCATAGGCACCATATAAAATAGTTATAGCACATCCTCCTGTTTATCTTCTGGTGGATTCATCATAGCATGAGAAAGACAGACAGACAGACAGACAGACGGACAGACACACAGAGATCAACTGGCAAACAGAGAGGCAGACAGGCAGAGAGGCAGACGTACAGACAAACAGAAAAGCAGGTGAAAAAACAGGAAGACACTTACAGACTGACAGATAGATGGTGCTGAGGCGTGCTCCTGTGTGCTTTCTGTTGGACTCATCTCTGCCAAAAACAGTGATTGAAGGATATTGATTTTTCAGGGACAATACCGATTATTAGTAATTAAGAACACCGATAACCGATACATTTTAGGCCAGTATTAATTTGCAGTGAATTCGAAAATTGCAGTGTCAAAATGTATGGTTTTAGAAACACCAACACAAACCTAGCTTTGAAATATCAAATGTTTAATCAACATTATTATACTAGGATTTTGCAAAAAGCAAATCTTAGTATAATAATGTCTTGCTGCATCAAGATCAGATTTCTTGTGTGTAAATGCTGCATTCGGGTGCCTTTCACAAGCATTTACAATAAAACTGAATAAATCTGGTAAAACTGAAACAAAAGTTGTAACCTGTCTGTCCTAAAGGCAAGTAAACAAGGGAAATACACTATAATTTTTGTCTTTCTATGAAACTAAATTGAAAACAAATCTAGTGAAAGATGAAATGAAAATTTTGACCATATTATCGGAAATGTGGCCCTGTCTTCACGCTTTTGGTCTGCTGCCTTTCCGACGGACAGATGTCTGAGTGGTTTTATTTTCGTATTGGTGATCATGTAAATAAAAATAAAAAAAAAACAGTAAATAAATAAATAGGACTGATAAGTGGTCGATCCCTGGTCAGACACACACATCTTGTCAGTAACACGGTACAACATATCCTGCATTTCCACTGAGATGTTACAGAAGTGACATCCTCCATCTTCCCTCCTGTCTGTGTGTGTGTGTGTGCGTGAGTGTGTGTGGAGGGAAGGAGAGTGTATTATAGAGGGCAGATCTTTCAAAAAGAACAGCTAACAGTTTTCATATGAGTTGACAAACCGCAATCCTCTCTCTCTTTCACTTACTCACTCTACTTCTCTTCTATTCTGGCTGTCTATTTATATGCTGACAGTTTTGTGTGTGTGTGTGTGTGTGTGTGTATGCGTGTGCATCCCAACCTCCAGATAATCGCTTATTAGATGTGTCTCTGCCTGCCTTTGTCTGCATTTGTGTGCATGTGCATGTGTGTGCGTGGGTGTATGTATGTGTGTGTGTGTGTACAACATATGTTGCTCTCAGAGTCTAAGTGGTGCTGACAGCAGGGCTAAGCGAGGGGAGGACCACAGAGAGACGGTGTGATTACAAAGCCAGAGCTCCTCTCCCTCACCTCCTCTGCTCTCCATTCTCTCTCTCTCTCTTCATCCCCCCAGAGGAGCAAAAACACTCAATTCAAACAGATAGAGACAGACAAATAAGGTGGAAAGGAAGAGAGACTAATGGAGAAATCGAGATAGACAGACAAAGACTCGTGTCTCTTCATCTGGCCTATCGAGACCAGAAGAATAATGAAGAACATGGCATGATGGCTAAATTTGATTTCCATCAGACTGAGGGTGGAAAAATCCACCTGGAAGATGCCAAACTCAACCAGACTGTGATGGAAAAAGGGAAACCAAAATCTGGACCGAAATTTTCGCCAAATATTACAGAGAGATGACTCTAACTTACTGAAATGTTACTTAACCCTCTAAAGCCCACAGGGTTGGCAGGCACACTTTTGAACAACTTCTCAAATTACAAATTATATTTCTGAGTGATTCAAATAACAGTACAGCAGCCTGCCAGCTGTTTGGTGCTCTTACATGGCTTTTGATAGAAACGAGTTTCAAAAACAGCAGAAATTAAAATTGCAAAATTCTGAATTAGGCCTACTACTAAGGTCTTGCTCTCTCTCTCTCTCTCTCTCTCTCTCTCTCTCTCTCTCTCTCTGTCAGACATACATACACACACACACACACACACACACACTAAGGACCAACAGAGATTAGGCAAACAGTCCTTGAATTATGAAACAGCAATGGCTGTTTTACTCCTCGTTTTTTACAGGGGAGAAGTCGGGCTATGTAACTCCTGGTCCTACATTTTGTAGAGTGTTGTATATTTCATATTCGACCTGCTGGTCAGCAATGGTAAAATCACCCAGAAAACACAATGTATGTTCTGGATTTTTTTTTCACCCGCTATCAGAGCAGACACGGCCACAACAGGACAAAAAAACACATAGTGACCCAGTAGTATGAGCAGAGAGAGATAGCAAGAGAGCTGTGTGGTAGAGTGAGGTACACAGAGAAATACAGTGAAGAACTGTCGTAGAGAGAGAAGGAGAGAGAGAGAGAGAGAGAGATGGTCAAATGAGGTAGCCAGTGAATGGAGGGAGAGTGGAAGTATCCAAAACAAAGGTTTGGCAAAGGTTTTGACTCACAGCAACCACAAGAGGTTCTTCATGGTACAGGCAGAAGTGTGCATAAAAAATATAGGCTGATAGGCCCGGTAGTTTCTGAGAACAGTTGCAGACAGATGCACACACTCACACACACACACACACACACACACACACACACACACAGGATAAAAAAACAGTATCTCTGCCCACAGCATTCCACCTGGCAGAAATAATAAGGCCTGGGTTGAACAATACTAAACCTATCCTTTACTAACGGTATTTATTTACCTCCAAACACACTATGCTGAACTGTGTTAGCTAAAGCCTTCAACAAGATTTATCAGTACAGACTGCGCAGTTTTACACAGATAAAAAGACAGATGAAAGTGTGTGTACATGTGAGCACATGTATGCATATTTATCCAGTATGTCTGGTACAATAACCGATCCTTTTGAACAATATTATTGCATTTTACCACACACACACACACACACACACACCAGATACCAGACCACACAAATGGTTGGTTTCCATTAAAGTGTCATTTTGATGTTAATCATTGTCCCCACATTATCGGACCCACAAAGGCAGTGTTCTGATTTAAGAGAAGATCTACCATGAACACAGCAGTCACACGTCAACATGTTGTATTTATGCTTTTTTATCTCTTGGCATTTAATAGATTCTCTTATCCGGCTTGACTGATTGCAACAGTAAGACGTCACGACCCTCGGCCTGGTTCTGTGTAACTGGGCGCTCTAACACACACACACACTTCACAGCTCATCCTGGTTACTCTGTGTACGCTGATGGTTATAAAAACTGGATGATAAAACTTGGATAAAAGCCTTCACCAAATGAATAATTGCTGACAGTTCCCAATAATTTTCTTTCACCATATCTGGATGCTGGTGCTCTGATGAGGGTCTTGTGGTCAGAAATCTTGGCCTAATAAATATAAACTGTGTGGATCCAAGTTTGTACAGGGACGTTTTAACCCATAACTGGATGCCAAAGTTATCATCTGCATTACTCACATAGTTTAACAGTAAGCTGTTTATTGATGAGCATAAGCAGATAAGAACTCTGTCCATCAACTTGAAAGTACACACAGATGTGGACACTCATTGTGTGTGTGTGTGTGTGTGTGTGTGTGTGTGAGACGTGTGTGTGTGTGTGTGTGTGTGTGTGTGTGTGTGTGTGTGTGTGTGTGTGTGTGTGTGTATTGAAGAGCCCAGATGTTTGTATCTCCTTAGGAAAGAGAGATGTATGCTGTGTGTGAGAGAGTTTATGTCAATAGATTTCAGAGATTAAG
>OMLB01053408.1:10416-30114 GCA_900302555.1 Myripristis jacobus
ATAAATATAAACTGTGTGGATCCAAGTTTGTACAGGGACGTTTTAACCCATAACTGGATGCCAAAGTTATCATCTGCATTACTCACATAGTTTAACAGTAAGCTGTTTATTGATGAGCATAAGCAGATAAGAACTCTGTCCATCAACTTGAAAGTACACACAGATGTGGACACTCATTGTGTGTGTGTGTGTGTGTGTGTGTGTGTGTGTGTGTGTGTATTGGAACTGACAGATGTTTCTTTATCTTTCTAGTAAGAGATAGACATAGTTGTGTATGCAAGCGTGTAAGTGTTTGTGCAGGTCCATGTGTGTGTTGGAAAGCACAGATGTTTGTATCTTCTTAAGACGGAGAGAAGACAGTGTGTGGTGGTGTGGTGTGTGTGTGTGTGAGTGTGTGTGTGTGTGTATTGAAGAGCCCAGATGTTTGTATCTCCTTAGGAAAGAGAGATGTATGCTGTGTGTGAGAGAGTTTATGTCAATAGATTTCAGAGATTAAGTTACTTTGGAGTCTTTTAATCTTGACTCTGTCTTGGCCTGAGCACACAGGAACCCTGGATATCACCACATAACACAATACACAGCAGGGAGAGGGGGATGAGGGCAACAGAGAGACAGGGAGGGGGACAAGTGAGAGCGGGGCAGTGAGTAGAGGAGGAAGAGCGACAGATGACCGAGAGAAACAGGCGACCAAGCAAGAGAAAGAGAGGAACAGAGAAACAGAAAGGAGGAGATACAGAGAGGAGAGTGATGGAGGCAGGAGGGCGAAAGGGAAACAGACAGACAGATCTGAAGAAAACCCAGAGAGAAGGAAAGGGACCAGACAGGGAGAGATGACACACCAGCAGCAGGTTGAGTGAAGGACAGCCAATGGAAACACAAACCAGAGACAAGACAACTCTTCTCTTGGAAAGTTTTCTCTTCCCTCTTTCTCTTCATCTCCATCTGCTTGTGCTTTATTTCCTAGAGACGAACTTCTTGGTGCAACATCATCCTCAGTGGCCTTGTCACCAGCTCTGTTCATACGGAAGCCATATTAGATTACATTACTGGCCGACGTTACGTGTGAAACTTTTCCATGCAACTTAGTTCCATGTCTGAGCTACAAGTTGCATTAAGTTCATGCAACGAAACCGTTACACTAAACATTTCAAATGCAGTCAAAAGGATGTGCAACAACCAGTGCAATGAACCTGTTTATTATTAGCCTGTTATTACTTTTTCATCTATTTTAGATTAAATATATCTGGAATTGTAGTCACATACTGTGGACACTGTAGCTAAAAATGTGGTGGTGGGTGGTGTGGGGTGACCTGGGGTGATCCCACCTCTAGGGGTGCATTCAAAGTGGACTGACAAAATTCATACATCTTTACAGAAATGACAGGAAACCTTGAGGAACCGACAAAGTCACCTGCCAAGGACTAGTGAAACTAAAAGCAAACACCTCACAGGGATAGTTTTTGACACAAATTCCTCACTCTTTCCATTTTTCATGTAAAGAATCAGAATCTGTGTTGTTCATTTTGATGCACCAAAGGTTGTAGATGACTGAGGCATTCAAATAGTATTAGGCTTGTGAAATTCAGCATAGTTTTTTGTGACTTTAAATTAGGAAATCTTAATGGAGCCTCACAGGACCCTTTGGGAGCAGGAATAACCAATACAACTCAAAACTTTGAAAAGGTGTCTGGATAAGGGTTTCCCATCACTCTGAGCAGGGTGTAAATCTAATATGGCCTCCTTGTGAAAAAAAAAAAAAAAAGCCAATGCTCTCTCCTGGATCCTCTCTGTCTTTCTGTGTTGGCTCGTCCCTTTCAGCCTCCTCACCTCTTCTGTGTAAACATTATGACAGAGCAGAGTGTTGAGAGCTGGTGTTAACACAACCTGAGCTCGGTGCTAATTCACTCACTTACAACAACAATCTATCAGATGTCTTAAACAACAAAAGGTTAGCCATGGCAACATTATTAGGACACCGCCAGGATGGGACACGACCACTGACCACCAGCCATTTATTCATTGTTGTATTTGATTCATACAGTTTAGCATTACACAGACAGTGCACATTAATAAACATGTCTGTAAATGTGCCAGTTCAGCCCACCTTGGCTAATTTTCAGCTGCGGTCCCTGCAGATGTACCTATGAGTCAGATGTTAAATGTCGAAACAGTTTGTCTTCTCAAGCAGCCACTCTGGCAGGTAACCAGCCGTCACTTGGAGGTGCTCTTCTACTCAACAAATCTGGCTGGCAAACTCGCAGAATAGTGAGAGTGTTACTATTTTAGCTATCATTATCTGAAGATCTCATTTGCTTTGCACATCCATTTTGGAAAAATTATTGCTTCTATAGGGAAATGGAGTCTCTTAAGTCAGATTTTCTCTCTCAAAGTCCTCAAATGCTAAAGTAAAGTAAGAAATGTAAGTAAAGTAATGTAAAGTTGATGTGGCGTAGTGAAACATCCACCTTCACTTCCTCAACCCCAGGCATGCAAAAATACAGATGGGTAGGACGAAGCATTTAGGAGCCGAAATGTCTGTCTTGAGAGACTGCTGTATCACTAAAGATAGATGACCTGGTCTATAAAAGGCTTCTCATTCTGTTCTACTGTGTTTACTGCAATGTGAAAAACATTACAGCATGTTAATGCTTTGTAAAATATCTTATTGTAGGCCTACAGTGTGTTCTGTATTATAGTCCTACTGTAGGAGCTGCACTTTGATGGACTTAATCTGTTTTCCCCACTGTCATAATACACTATACTGTATTTGAATAATGCTACACTATGCTGCAGTATTGACTAATAAAAGGCAGTGCAGTATAGTGGCCTCGTGATACAAAGAAAACTATAGTATATGGTTTTGCATTGAAAATTAATGACCGCTTATTTCAAGAATACCACCTCAGAGTGGATTATCTCTCTCATTACTTGGCTTTATAATACAAAACAAGGCAATAAAGTGACAGAAAATAGTTATTTATCATTTATAGCTCTTTTATAAACCTGCAGGTTTCTACTAAGAAAAAAAAGGTGATTCCATACCAGCGACAGGCAGGTAGCTAGCTAGCAGCGTCAGTCGCCTGCTGCTGTCGTCTGACTGGAGGAAAGCTCGGTGTTTCTCTGTCTGCTGTGGTTAAAGCCAAGTTGAAATAATTTAATTTAGGGAAGATAATGTTTTTTATGTCATGTTGACGCTGGTTGTTGTGAAGTAGAGGAAGATAGCTGCTGAAATGACTTTTTACTCTATCTGTAGCTCGCTAACGTTAGCCTACCACACAAAGCAGCAACACTTCATGAAGCACATTCATTTGGAAAAAACAGGTACGGTGAACTGTAGTACACTGTATTGTATGATAGATTTGATTTTTTTGCATGGACAAAGACAAATGTTATTGGCTCTACTTTGGAAAGTGTCGCAATTCTTTGCTTTATCAGTTAGGAGCTCGTGGCACTTTCCGTGATTCGGAAAGCATTTTGGGCTACAGAATTACTGCTTCAAACTTATCTTTGGATTTAGGACGGATGCCTTTCTTTTTTACATGGTGTGGAACACGTTTTAAGCTTCAGTGAGGAAAAAAAATCTCTTTCGTTTGTGATCCTGCTTCGATAATATATATGAATTTAATAATCATTGTTTAACATGTTTAAAGGACAAACTCATCGGCAAACAGTGAGCTGAAACCCTCTCCATTTTTACCCATAGACAAAGAGAAGGAACTGGATGTGTCCTAGTTTCACCGCTCGCTTTTGCGGTCCATAGCAGATGTCTCATTTTGGAAGCAAAGTCTTTATTTAGCGCTGGTGTACGCTGACAGACAATGGAGGCATACTTTTTTAGGAGGCTAGAATGCTGCGTGGTGGGACATATTTCATATTTTTATGTTGGGCGCCTTTGATGGCAACAAAACTCCAAAAGGAAGTGAATATCAGTTGAATTGTTGCCTTTTTCTGAGAGCTTATAAGTAAAAACAGTTTATACGAGTTTGCTTTTTTGCTCCATAAACTTCATACTTATAATCTCTGGTATATTAGGAGCTTTATAAGTGAATACCTAAGGATGGGAGTGTGTGTGTGTGTGTGTGTGTGTGGGTATGGTTTCATTCAGAACAGCATAGATCTTCACCCTTGGGGACATTAGTCATCTGTGACCTTTGACCCCACTACAATGAGCCAATGATGTTTGGGCTGGCGCTGAGCCGAGGGTGATGCCGACTGGCCGGCACTGACACTCTGAAAGTGGGCAGAGCAACAAATGAACTTAAGAGCCAACAAATGTTTTAGATTGAGAGCAGCAAATTAAGAGCTCTCTCTCTTACACACATGCACTCTTTGCCTTTCTCTCCTCTCATGGAAGAAGCTTTTTGATGCAGCGATTTATGGCAACACTTTAATGGTGAGATCCTCTCGGAGAGATAGATCTTTGCGTTTACTGCTCTTAATATGATAAAAGATGTTTTGTGGATTGTGTTTATTTGGAAATTGAGGGAAGTCCCTGTGGAGCATTCAAAGTAATTTAAAGCTTACTTGCAGTGATTACAGCTCATCTGTGGGCCAGAGAGAGGGTGGGAGACAGAGAGAGAGAGGGGACAGGACAAGAGAGAGAGACAGAGGGAGAAAGACATAAGGGACACATAAAGGCAGAATGAAGGAAAGAGGGAGAAAGAGAGAAAGAAACTGAAAGACCGACAAGGACAGAGGAAGACAGAAAACACAAAATTGTTTTTCCTCACAGAGAAATGCAGGAGGGAGCAAGGGGGGAACAGGACCCCAGATGTGCTCTCACACACACGCACACACACACACACACACACACACACGCACACACACACGCATACACACACACAAGCACAAACACACTGATGCAAACAGTGTTATTTTCTTGTTTTGCTCTATTCTCATTCCACGTCCATACAATAAACAATACCTCCCAAACCAATGTGCTGACAGCATGAACACACACACACACACACACACACACACACACACACACACTACTTACACAGATGCTAAACAGTGAGACAGGCAGTTGTACAGCACATGCTGACAGAAAGACCGATAGACACACAGACCAACCAGAAGAGAGGCAGACTGACGGTGTCTCCCCTTAAAATAACCATGCACTGTGGTTTTGAACTGGAGGCCTCCGACTACGGGACCCCCTCAAACCACAACGTTGGGGTGTATAGGGATTGGGTAACACACACGCACGCACATACACCAACAGTTTAAATAACTGCAGAGGTTCCTAAACCCCTTTTCCTGGCCACAATAAGTCTCTTCCTTCCCTCCTCTAATAAGGACGACCCTCTGTATCGCTCCTGTTGGGGCTTGATTCACCGTTCTGCATCCCTTATTGAATTAAACAGAGGGTCTACGGAAGGGAAGCCAAATGGCCACAACAGAGAAATGTGACTCTAAAGCCACACTCACTAGGACTGGAATGCAGACCATGTAGAATCAATCATGGTACAATTACGTCGAATATGGATGCAATTTGCCGGTCCGGCAGACTCGTGAAATGAAGACCATGCAGACCGGCCTCTAAATTGCGTCCATGTTCAACATGATTGTGTCGCAGTTGATTCTACATGGTCCACATTGCAATTTAACTGAGAGCTTTACAGAGTGATTCTGCACCCAGTTTTGAGCTTCTCTCAAGGGGGAAGGGGACAACAGTGAGGGGGTTGGTGTTGGGTCAGGAGAGGAACAGGTTGGAGCAATCATGGGCCAGTGGACTTTTTTTTTTCTACCACATCATCTAACTTAAGACAGTTGTCCTTAAACACAGCTGAACTTCAGAAATTGTTTGAATTGCTTGACTTTTACATTCAGAAATCACAGAGTATGTTCGCTAACCTGGCAGGTGTGTGATTGCTTCTCGCCAAAGGGGTGAGAAGGGCAAAAGATCTAATGTTGTCAAGTCTGTCTTTGTCTTTGTCAGTATAGAGGACTCGTTCGCTGCTTTAGAAGAGATTTTTGAATTTTGGTGCCAGGTTTTGATTTGTCATCACCTCTGTGAAAACATTCTCCACCAGTGATGATACAGGTATGGAAGAGTTAGCCTCCATTCATTTCAATGCTGTCACTTAGCTTCAGTGCTAACAATAAAGTTTCTGAAGTGACGATAGCTAAGTTTTGATATCAGCTTTGTTTGGTAATGGTAATTTGCATTTAAAAGTAATGGCAACCCTCTGGCTACACTGAGCATGTAAAGAAACTTAATTGCTATTAGTTGGCTTTTGCTGAAATAGCAAATGGAACCAATACTATTCACAATTCAGTGAAGGATAATTTCTGTACATTGAGAAAGGACTGGCTCTTGTAAGACTCAGGGTCTTGAAATCCGTTATTTATTTGAATAAATTTGTGCATTTTTCCAATTCATAGGCCAGGCGTGTGGTCCAAAGTGGATTATAGGCCGGCTGGCCTATAATACACTGAGGAAAACCCTGGAAACTGAGGCTGGAAGCAACATTGTTTGATGGGAAATCCAATTTTTTTCCTCCGCCAAGCCGGCCGGCACTTGAGTTTGGCCGGCCGGCCTGTTTAATCATAGGGGAAACACTTTAAATGATTCTATCCCCAAAAAATGAACTATTTTATGAGCACATGTCTTAAGAAGACTCCTAACATCAACACTAACCCATAATCTGTTTACATTTCATGCCAGAAATTGATATGGGAGAGAGAGCATCATTTTTATCTCATTTTTTAACAAAACTCCTCATATTTTACACAAATAACTTGCCTAGCAGAGTTTTCAAGTTTGGGCCTTTATTGAGGCTGTGTCACTATGCAGGTTACAAAATTATGAATGATTAATCTGCTAATACTGATGCACTAATCTAGTGATGTGGCCATTAAAATTAGATTTAGATTTTAGGCATTTCACTGTTGCGCCAGAGCATCTTACAATAGAACCAATGGTAGAATACAGTTAATTTCCTAGATCACTAAAATTATAACTATTGATATTAAGAAGCTGAAGCAATGACAGAGTTCCTACAGCAACAGAACAGTTTTGTAAGGACAAACTTCAAGTTAAGAAGCCAAGAAGAGATATTGGGTAGATTTTGTGAGAGCAATACAGTCAGGAGGGCAGAGGGGAATCTGATTCAGCAGGGAGAAGGTGGCGTGAGGTTCTTGTAGAAAGATGAGTTTTCAGCCTGTGATGGAAGATGGGGATGGAGTCCGCTGTTCTGACTCAAACAGCAAAGAGATTTCACCTTTGGGGAGCCAGCAGGGAGAAAAGAAGAGATGAGAACAACAAGGAGCTGAAGGGAAAGCACTGCGGCCCCAGTGCCATAACCAGTGTGCTAACTACTGACCATGCTATTCATTATTATAAAACTATCTTCATGAGTAATTTCCTTGAGCAAATCTTCTCTGACAAATGCTGATGTATTCCCTCATACCAGCATGAATATGACTGAGAGTTTTCTTATCTTTTTTTGGTTTGTTTTCTTAAGTGAATTAGTTATTCATTTCTAAAGTCCCAAACAATGAAATCAGGGACTATGAAACAGTCTCCTTCTGTTTGTTCAGTCAACTTTGGAACATGCTCCATCTCACCACCATGGCACTTTGGCTTTTCCAGCTTAAACTGATTGGCCCAGGGCAGGCACCACATTCCTCATTTGTTTGTCTGTGCGACACGTGTGATACCCAAGACTCTGCTGATAGGATCGAGACCAAACTCACGGCCAAACTGAAATTATAAATCGAACTGTTGTGCTCCAGCATTTGCAAAGATAAGATTGATTACCCCAACGGGACACTAACATTACAGCTCTAAACAACGTGATGTTTGTTGCCACTTGGCTCAAACGAGGTATGAATGTTTTCTGCGCCTTTCTTCCTTTTAAGGCACACAAATACACTTTTTTTGTGTGTGAGAGATTGTTGAGTGAAGTCAACCCCACCCCACCCCCTCCACCCCAGTGAGCCTTTTCTCCTGAGTCTCCACCACTCCATCTTCTCCACTTTCAAACACCAAACATGCCTGAGCTGGCCACTTTCACCTGGGAATAAAAGCCCAAAATATATATTTTAATTTGATTTCAAACATACTTAAATGCTTTAAAAGAAAAAAACCAAACTAAATCAAGGTTTGGACATTGGCCCCAGTGACTGGATTATTACTCAATCAACTTCACTCATATGCTAATACCAGTCACTGTAAATGAGCTTAGCAGACCTGCTATGTTAGAGGGGGCTAAGAGTCCCCCACTGTGCTGTTAATGTACTGGTCAGCCACAGGGAAAAGGCTTCATTTCTCACTGACGGTCTCCAATGACTCGAAGAAATGACAAATTAATCTCTAATGACAGGATCAAACCAGAGAGAAAATGAACGGAGGGGGGCTTGTATTGCATAAAGTACATGTAGACACCACATGCTCAAACGCCTCTGCACACACAGACACACACACATCCACAAACACGTGAAAACGAGATCAACACAAACACGGAAAGCACGAACTGACACGTAGACACACACACACATACACACACACATAGTAAGTGCACACATTCACAGCCAACCACAAACGCTCCTCTGTCATGCACCGCAGAAATGAGCGAGGTCATCTGATGAAAGACTGGAAGATAATTGATGATATTTCTGTGCTGGAGCCTCTTTCGCCATAAAACACATTTCACATCTGTTATGTCAATGATCTTGGACAGCTAGGTCTACATTTGGAAACATGAACAAGTCTCGCACAAAGCCGGTGGCGAAAGAAGCCAAGACTCTCTTGATAATGTCACCGCAATACAAAAACTGGAGCTGCTCCATTGACAGTGAATGGGTGATAGACTTATACACCATGGTATTGCCGTACCCAGTATGATTTTCAGGGAAACAGGGCAATTTTCTGGTTGATAACTGCCAGCAATAATATAAAATGAGGCTCCTTTGGAATGTAAAAACCTGTACAAATGCACAGTGAATCCATACCTTCTAGTAAAAAGTGTCACAAGTGCCTCTAATGTGTTGAAAATCACTTGTGGTTGTGTTGAAACACCTTGTTGTGAGTTTGAAAGCATATTTCTATTCTCAGTGTACAATAGCTGCCAAGCGGTAGTGCAACAATGACAGCAACCGCCGCATGTGTCCCCAAATCCTCTCCCTGTGAGATGAGAAGCAGGGGAAAAAAAGAGACAAACTAAGAGAAAAGGGGAAATAAAAAAGATAAAAGTGGAGGAAGAGTCCAAAGCCTCACCCTTCACGGGTAATACCGAGGGCTCAGAGAGAGTTAGAGAGAGAGAGAGAGAGACAGACAGACAGAAAGGCACAGAGTGAGAGACAAAAGCCTGGTTTCCATCCAAGTATTTTTTTAAGGTGAATTTTGATATATCAAATTAGAAAAACTGAATGGAAACAGTAAACGTCAATAAAAATTCCTCGATATCGCCAAAAGGGTTTTATTCTCATTTGAGGCGAAATTCTGCAATTATTATTGATGGAAGTGCATGTGTCGGAAAAATAGTGACATGCGCTTGGCATGAGCAGCCTGACGAACGGTTCAAGCTCATTGTGCAACACTTGAAAAGTGGCTTTGGACATCCTGAACTGTCTGTTAATGTCTTTCCACCCCAACCTCTCTGAAATGTCATACCTGCTGTCGCTGCCATGGATAAACCATCCATTGTGGTTGCATGGCCTTTGGTTGGTGTATTATAATATCACCGAGTGCATTGCTTTGTTTTCATCTTCAAGAGAGGCCGTAAAATGTGGCCAACATTAGCTGACACACAAAAAAAATCCAATTTTCCCAGTAGTAATCAGTTCTTGAAAGGCTCTATTTTCCTGGTTGTGTTTTTTTTCTGACATTCAGGAGGGCTATTTATTTGCTTTAATGCAGCAGCAAGAAACAGAGCCAATTTGCATTCTATTTGTTGTGACATTTCAATAGTTTGTGTAAAATTTGATGGAAACAACTCGAGAGAAAAACAAAAAAAGTATACAGAATAGCAGAGGGACGAGCGAGACAGGCAGGCAGAGAGCGAACAGAGATACAACAGGGACGGCCGGCGATGGAGACGGAGAAAGGAAAGAGACAGAAAACAGACACACAGAGATTCTCTTGTGGTCTACTTCAGCACCATAGGTTAATTCTATTATTGCAGGTCTGCAGAGTGGAAAAAGGATGACGCCTTAGATTGGAAACAAATGTCAAGAGAAATAAGTTTCTGGCTGTTGGTGGAGAGAGAGTGGATGAGGGAGGGAGAGAGGAGAAAGGGAGGAGAGTGAATGAGGACTCCCACCGGTGAAAAGACAGAGACACAGAGTCTGGCACAGACAACTTTGTAAAATATGTTAATTTGAGGAGGGGCTGCTTTGTCTTGCCGGGCACTTGCAGTGGTTATCAATGTAAGATTTTTTTTGAGAGACATTTTTGGTGCTAAATAGTTTTACATGACAATCAAACAATGTGGCCAAAAATGTGATGCCGTTGCTTTTTTTTGTTTGTGCCAAACAAACGACTGATGCTGGAAACATAAAACACATGACCTCCTGTGCAGCAGAGGATCACACCACCAGGTGATCAGAGCAGTAAATGTAAAAGCTTTAACCAAAGATGTTGGGGATTATTACACCTATTGCAATGCAAGCAAACAAAACAAGGTGTGGAGAAAAACAAATAAGGTAAAAAAAAAAAAAAAAAAATACTGGTTCTCATTTTTGTGAGGCTGTTGTATCAGGATACTTCCCAATCAGTCTGGCAATCAGTCACTCCTCTCTGGTGTGGGTTAGCTTTTACTTTACACATCAGAAAGGAGGTAACATGTAAGTAGAATAACAATAACAATAATACTAATAATAATAATAAAGTTTTCCATGCATCTTTTTATTCTAACAAGCTTTTTACAGTGGATCAATCCAAGTATTCACACAGTGGCGATGCACACACTGATAACTGATAAATTGTGTTCAAACTGCCACTTGGAATTGTAATGAAGCGAACTATAATGGCGTAAAATATCACCCTTGTGAAAGGACTGAAATGTGTTGTGAAACATAACAAAAATCTTGTTGGAAGGGAAAGGCAGAGGAAAAAAAGGCCCAAATGCAGAGGGAGAGGGAGGTGGGTTTGTTTCAAGGTTCAAAACGTGTCCCGTGACCCTCGTCTGGACGTGGAAAGCTGTCAGTGCAGTTGAGTCTATTACAGTCTCAGGTGTACACGCACGCGCGCGTACACACCTAAAGCAAACAACCCAATGTGTCTGGAAGAGCACTTAGACAAAATGGCGGAACAACAACAACTTAGCACAGCCTTGACCCATCACACACACACACACACAGACACACACCTGCGCTCCTCAACCCTGACAGGTACACGGAAAAACACCACTAATGGCTTTTTGGGTCAGTGCTGAGAGCAAGGCATCATGGGAGTCGTATGTTACCCTCCTGGCGTCTACTCTGCCGCCCGCTCTTGACCTTCAACCCCTGGAGCCAAAATCCAAATTTGAAGGAAGCCCAGCCCTGTTTGGCACTCTGTCAAGTCAAAATAAAGGTATTTCCATGAGACACTGCACACTCGGATCAATGGCCAGTTCCTCGCTGTACCACAGATAAACTTATCAGGTTTTACAGCGGGCGACTGGACAGTGTGTGAGCTACAGCGAGAAGGTCACAGCGGGGTGGCTCTGACCTTTCCCTCGGTGAACTTAAAAAGAATTAAAGCCGACAGAATCAGCTCACACAGAAACCCACTAAGACAGTGGATCTGAGACTCATTTCTGAAAAGGTCAATCTCCAGCACTGGTAAATAACCGGAGAAGTGTAGACAAAAGTTTCACTGATGATAAATGATAACACACCTACACACTTGACTTTGAAAGCAGTGATGGTGCAAATATTAACACCAAACGTTAACATAGTCTTCACCTGTATATGGGAAAGCAACACAGTTCTAGTACAGAAAAAAGAAACTCTGGCTATCATTTTCCTTTTGATACTTTTATTTTCATCCAACCTTACACCCTTGTTTGACAACATTATATATCACACCATCTTTTATTGGCTTTTATTAAGTCTTGGTTGTTACTTCCAATATTTTTTTTTCCAGAACTTAATGCACAGGTCTTTTGTAGGATAAAGTGTTCTCACAAAAATACACACCCACGCATTGTCGAGTCTGACTGAGATGCCAAACAACAGAGGAAAAATGTATGGAAAAGCTTCAGTGTGCTTTCCTGTTAAGAGTTGTGTAGTATACTGTACTTCCAGTGTACGTGTCAAAAAAAAAAAGGTACAATCCTCTTCAGCCTTTGCTTTTTTTCAAGGAAAGTAAAAAAAAAAAAAAACACGCACAAGCTACCCCCAAAATCCTGGTGTGTTTGCATAGCAACCGTTGCCACAGCAGAGGTCATGAGAGTTGTCGTTAGGCCAATTAGGCTCAAAGCTAATTATGGGATGTATTTATAGCTGTGTGAATGAGTGGCTGCAGTAAGTGACTAACTAACTGCGAGACACCACACACACACACTGAAGCAACCTATGCAAAAACATATACCGAAACATAAATGTCACATAACAGACAGAAGACACACACACACACACACACAGGCGCACACACACGAACACGCACGCACACCGTGCAGAGTGAACAGGAAGCCTCCACTTGTCTTTGCATGGCTGCTGTTCACTGACCCATTGAAGACAGCAGGGAGCTCCCTCAGCACTGCAGTCAGGTGTGTGTGTGTGTGTGTGAGTGAGCGTGTGTGCGTGTGTGTGTGTGTGTGTGTGTGTGTGTGTGTGTGTGTGTGTGTGTGTGTGTGTGCGTGTGTCCCCAGGTAGAGAGCCCTCCCTCCTGGTTCAGTTTTCACTCACCAGATTTCATTAACGTGGCTCCTGGAGGAGTCTTTCATCTCACGGCATTTTCCGGAAAAGTAGAACGATCTATTTACCAGAGGAGCACCGCCAAAAAGCTGAACCGGCTATTATTACTAAATCTACCTGCAGAATTAGACTGGTGATTAATAAGAGTGTGTGTATGTGTGTGTGCTTGTGTGGGGCAGAAGTGACTCAAAGTAGTACAAAGACTTCCAAGAGAGAAAGAGGGATTATCAGAGGGGAAGAGAGACATTCTTTATTGCCCATTAAGTATTTTCAAACTCAAAGCGAAACCGTTTAGCACTAAGTCTTTCTTTGAATAAATCTCTAATAGAGAGGAAATACTTAAACATTCATTAGGGCTGTTATTGCAGCACTTCAAACAGAAAACAGGATTTACAGCTCGGGGCCGGCGACACTGTCTAAAACCCGGAGGTGGACAAAGCAAACAAACAGAGGAACGGCCAAATAACCAAAGTTTGAATTATGGGATTGAACATGAAATATGGAAACTGTACATAAACTCTGCAGCTACTGAAGCTTTAAGGCTCAAATTTGGTCTTAACATCCTGTTTTTGCCTCAAACAAGTGAAAAAAAAACTTCCAGCGGGACGGGATAATCCAAAATGTTTTCAATGATAATCAACTTGTTTCCACACTTTTCTTAAATCAAGTGTCATTTTGTTGATATTACTGGGCTTATTCTGCCTCATTTTGCCTCAGTTCAACATATTTATACTTGTTCCATGCAGAAAAATTCCCGCATTTGAAGCAAGTGGCATTATATGTCATCCCATTGGCAGATTTTTTATCTTGTTTGAAGAAAAACAAGATTTTGAGACTCAACATTAGACTAAATGACTTGTTAAGATGAATACTTTTTGCAGCGTAATATCTACAAACTATTTGGAAAGAAGGTGGATAAAGAGAGCTGCAAAAAGTGCAACAAACTGCTGAGGAAATGATGTAAACACACTCTAATTTGTGTATTCAAAAACCCCAGGCTGTGTATTTAATAGCTGCTAATGGTCTCTCTCTACAAGTGAGTGGCACTTAGCCCTGAGAGATGCACTGTTGAGAGTTAAGAGCGGTTTGGCGGAGAGGAAAAGCGGCGGCGATATTTTGGGCACTGACACACACACACACACAGACGCAGACATATGCTGTACACCTCCAGTCACATACGCACAATTTGTGAAACACACACAGGGGAGGAGAGGACAGAATATGAGCAGTCCCGGCTCGCTGACAGAGCCCCGCTGTGGTCGGACACACAGTTTCAACCTCTTGAACTGGACAGACACACGACGGCCTGAAAGGAACTCCAATTATCCAAAACATCCACCTTGCAGACAACCGAGGAGATTGTATCGAGCCTGGATCTGGATATGGTCGAGACAAAAAAAAAATCTCCCTCTGTCTGTGAGATAAACAAAGACACCATTCTTTCCTAGTGCAGGAACATCAAGTTGAATCAGTTTTTACAGAGAAACTGGATGAGCTGGTGAACAAATGAATTACATGAATCAAACAACAGTGATGGGAATAAATGAGGAAATGACTAGCCTCAAACAGAGATGGAGCAATAAATTAGTGGCCAATTAGAGGCCAATATCGCTATGGGACAGTATTGCTTAATTTCAAGGACTAATACTTAATACAACTGTAAAATTAGTTGCAGAATCGGCTATAACTCTGTGTATTGATACAGTGGCAGTTCTAAGACAGAAAGTAGTTCTGCCAGTTTGTAAATAAGGGGTCTCTGGATGAGCAGCAATAATGAATCCCAAACAGCAGCTATATATCATGACATGGAGACCCATCTGATACACTGAAACCACAGAGGTTATTGAGTATTTAATGTCACTTTAGATCATCATTGAAGTACCAGTGCATCTATTAAATTGGACTGGTGGAATCAAGGTCCTAACCCTGGAAAAAATGAGAGAAATGACTCAGAATCGCCGACAGTGCAATGCATAATGTCCAAAAAATGCATCTGCAAAGCCAGTCAAGTGCTCAAATCCACAAATAATGTCTTTGTGACAGAGACAAGCGTCTGACAGGACAAGCACAACATGGTCAACGGTGCCTGGTTTAAGGTGATTTATTTCGAGCCACATGTTTTGTTGTGACCGTGAGAGCGTTTTCAACATGATCTATATCTGCTGGAATGTCAAGGCAGCATGGTTTAGGAGGTGACCCGCAACTCTCCAGCATGTTGGCCCCTGGCAACGAGTGTTTGGGAAGAGAAAGAGCAGAGAAGAAGAGAGGAAGAACAGGAGATGAAGAAGAAGAAAAGAAAGAGGGGAGGGGGTTTGTGATTTATGTTGGGGTTGATATTTGACTCACTCTCTTTGTCTCTCACACCCATTTCTGTTTCCTCCCCGCTCTTCACCATCTCTAACTTTCTGCTGCTCTCACTCTGACTTTTCTTTTCTCTCTCGTACACACAACACACACACACACACACACACACACACACACACACAAACACATCCCCCTGTGATTGAAGTTTGTCTGTGCAGATGCAGACGAAGTGCCAGTCAACCCAGCTACGGAATAAATAGTTAACAAGGACGCTGATTAAATTATAATTCGTTTCATTTTTTTGTTTTAAATTTCAGGTCCACAGCTCTGCATCAAACGTGTTAACAGAAAATACCAGAATCAATTTCAGCAACACCGAAGCTGCGGGAAGATCAAAATTACTCAAAACATCCCCCTTTTCTCTCTGTTGATTACTCAGAATATATTGCTATTATATTATACAATAGCACATCCTGTTATATTATGCAGTTATAGTGAGAGGGAGAGAGATTTTCAACAAAATTTACATCAAACTCTGTTCCAGCGAGCCTTGAGATGCTGACCTCTGGCCTCACTGTAGACGAGCAAGCTAAGGGAGATTTTCCCAAAAGAGGAACAATAATACAACACACCATTATTATTTATACTGATGAGAGGAGGTCAGCTTTCAGATCAGTGCCCAAATTTGAGAAACTCTCATATCTGGAGCCCAAGAGGAATAAAACCTACTGATCATGTGGACCAGAAATTCATCTTGGGTTCTGACTTTTCTAAAACATTTTAGCAACATTTGACGTAGCATAATTGCAACTCAACTCATCTCAGCATCTCGGAGTCTGGAAGCTCTTTCCTGGGAAAAACCCTTAGCCGCACAGGAAGTTCTGGTTTTATGTTTGTTTGTTTTTTGTTTGTTTTTGGAATAGAAGAACTTTGTTGTTCCACCATGGCTGAACAGACAAAGAAAAGAGCGCCACCTACAGAAACTCAACTGTCATTAACAGAAAATCCAAGGGAAACTACAATACACACACACACACACACACACACACATTACAGTACCATCTAAACTATTTGATTGACAAGTGATTTCTGGGAAACGGAGAGCAGAAACAATAAAGAAATGATCAGCAACACGAACGGGGACAAAAGTTTAAAAATAAACATCTTGATGATTCATGCTTAAAAAAATAAAAGCTAAAATCTTGAAATATGTCATCGGTCATGATGATGATGATGATGATGATGATGACTTATGTGCTGAACTATGCTGCTGCATTTTCTAATTTGAGCACTTAGACACTCCAGTTGACTCCAGAGGATGTTTCTGGCCAGCCGAAGGCCTGTAATTATACACACTGATATGTTTTAGATGACGAGAACGGGGGGCGCACACACACACACACACACACACACACACACACTGTCTGCCACTCTAGACTTGGCAAGTTTTTCAAAGTGAGCGGCATCGGGGCCCCAGCATCTGTGTGTGTGTGTGTGTATTTAATGCCTGATTCCCGTCATCTAGAACATAATCCATGTATGCGTGTGTGTGTGTGTGGGTCCAGAGTGTTCCAGGAAGAAGTGTGTGTCTGAGAGAGTGTGTGTCTGAGTGTGTGTGTGTGTGTGTGTGTGTGTGTGTGTGTGTGTTTGTGTGCTAACGAGACAGCGCTAATTAAAATCAGAACAGCTTCAGAGCATGGCTATGTTCACTATCCAATGCATTACTGCACATCGTCCCGTGTGAATGCACACACACACACACACACACACACACACACACACATGAACACACAATATTAAATACACACAGAAAGCACAACCACATATACAGTCAACACAGCAACACACAAAACAGCATACACAGAAGAAATTATTGACACACACACATACACACACACTTTGGCATCTTTGTGGTCAACAATGTTAAATTCCTCACGCCTCCCTCCTTCCCACAATCCTTTGTGTTCATGAGGCTGTGACGTCAGTGACGCCTCTTGATTTTCTGTCTCTTTGTTGCCCTCCATTATTCAAACAACTGTCAGCTGCCTTGTTTTAGCCTCTTATGATTTATTCTGTGTTTCCTTTATTTTGATTTATCTGATGTTTAAGTTTAGGACACAAGCAGTTGTTGTTTTCTGAATGAATGTAGTGAATTAGCAATGTGCAGTTGTGCTAGGCACGGTTTTCATATCAAAACACACCCGTTTTATGCCGCTCACATCCTCGACATCGAAGACATGCTGAAACATGGAAATCAAACTGCAATATGAAAGTACATTTAACGCCAACATACAATGACATTTATATTTATGAATTCAAAATCAAGCTGCACAATTTTGCCATCAGCATGATTGATTGTAGCTTTGTGAATATCACTATTAATTTTGTTTTTTATTATTATTTGCTGTCAACGTTGCTGCCACGTTTACTGCGAGTGTTGACACATTTCAGAGAGTCATGATGCCAAATGGGAGTCATTTGAGCCAATGAAAGACTCCCACATGTTCGACTTGTAATTACCCTCTAGGAGTCAGAGATGAATGTTTTTTTTTTCCTCATTCAGCAGCTTGTTTGCACAGTGAATCCAATATGATGTGAATGCAGCATGACCACAAAATCACAAAGTGCAGCTGCAGCAGAGGAGAGCCGATTCATAGATTTAGCCCATTCGCCCAAATAAGTGGTGTCAATTATTTTGGTGTCAGGTTGTCACTGAAGTCCTCACGGGCCACTGGAAGTGACAAATCAAAATTTAAAGCAAATTAAAATTCTTTTGAATAGCAGTGAGTGAGCACTTTCCTTGGAGAAAGCTGGAATCACTACATGACGGTTGAACCTCATCACCTCCTCATTCACTAAGAAGAAAAAAATGGATCTGAAAAGTGAAAAGTGCAAAGCTTTGACTTGATGTGATGTGATTTGTGGGTCCTCAGACTTCAAATAGTTACCTCTCAGTGCCATGTGGCGCTGCCAACATCTGACATTGCTCCAAGCCTTAAGCATCCTCTCATGTTGTAAATTAGTCTGGATAACAGCACTGGCGAAATGCTTAACATGCATCCATCATTTTTTATTTGTCATGCTCTTGTTTTATATGTGCAGAGGAATAAAACTCTAAAGAGAAAAAGCCGTGAGCCTCTCGTGGTTTGAGAGCCGCGTTCTGTTGTTTCTGCTCATTAAAACAGCTGTAGCCATGAGATGCTGCTGCACAACAACAAATGTTAACCCCGGTGCTGTTTGCTCACTGGAGAGAAAAATGACTCCTCATGCAGGCATGAATACAAACACACACACACGCACGCACATGCACACACACACGCACCCACACTTAGGCCTTACAACACAGGCCAGACACCTTTCATAAAACAATACGACCACATGGGCCGCAGATCCCTGGAGGTGTGTGTTTGTATGTACGCGTATCTGTGTTTGTGAATGTGTGTGCGCGCGTTGGTTCATCTTAATAACACTACAAAGGCGGTCTAATGAAGCCCACATGTCTGTGTGACTCAGACTTGATTCACTCACAGCAAATATGGAAGAAATGCCAAATATGCCAGACAGAGAGAAAGCAAGAGAGAGAGAGAGAGAGACGGAGAGAGTAGAAGAGGCTGAAAGAGAGGAAAACAGGGTGAAAAAGAAGGATGCCAAACCCAGATATACACCAAATGGCACAAAAATGCACTTGTTGATATTTGAAGCAGTCGTCGGTTCACAAATATTCTGATAACACGAGCTAACACAAGCACGAAGCCGCTCTTTTCCAACTATGATTACATGCTTCAAGCTTTGAACACCTTCAGCCATTAATCAGGCAACCAGTAAAAACTGAAACTGGCCTATCTTGGAGCCTAAATTATGATTTTTTTTTTCCCCCCAACACTTGGGACACATAAAACTTTGGAATTCCAGCTATCTTAAAAAATGAAATAAAATTAAATTAAATTAGATTAGAAAAACACATGCATCGTTCAGGTCTGGCATCACTGCACATTTTTAGTGATGAAGTCTGCTGCCCGACTCTGTTTTCTCTGGCTGTGAATGTAGGTGAAGTGTACCAGACAACCTGACACACACGTCAGATCACTGGCATATACACTGTACAGCAGGAGAGTCTAAGAAACACACACACACACACACATACACACACACATACATACATGTCAGGATCAGTAGGCACCTTGTCAGTGAAATGGCATGTATGTATGCAATATATGCGAGTATGTGTCTGTGTGAGTGTGTGTGTGTGTGTGTGTGTGCGTGTGTGTGTAGACAGCTCTACATGGCCTTGTCAGCTCACAGCTCCTCAGCAGTGTGTCCAACACCTTGTAAAGAACAGACGCTCTGTCTGCAACAGAGAGAGAGGGATTTTTTTGTTTCGTTTTATTTTGAAAAAACTGTGTTAGATGTTGTTTCACTCCAACGAGTGTCTACTGTCATGAAACTGTCTGTGACATGACTGATCTGTCTAAAGAGCTAAATATTGTGATTTCATTAACTACTCAATGTAATTAGGTAATTTATAGCGGTAATCAAAATTATGGC
>OMLB01053417.1:0-19998 GCA_900302555.1 Myripristis jacobus
TGGATAAGCTAGCAAAAAAAGCTATGAGAAAAGAAAACATAGATGTCAATATAAACCTTTCCAAAGCAGAGGGAAAGTGTTTAGTCTGGAAGCAAATTAACTTAAAATGGCAGCAGTGTTGGGAGCAAGAGAGTAAGGGGAGACATTTATTTTCGTTATCCAATAGAGTGACTGATTCAGTAACCTGTAAAAGAAGAGGAAAACATCAGAATGGATTATGTCAAGAGTGCCAACAGCCAGAGACAATACGACATGTGTTAATAGACTGCAATAAATATACTAGGGAAAGACGGGAACTAATTACAGAATTCAAAAAAATGGGCATGACAGAGGTATCAGTGAGAGGTATTTTGAAAATGGGATCACTTGGAAGGGGAAGAAGTAGGTTTTTTAAGTTTTTGAATGAAACTGGTCTCAACAAGAGAATATAGTTTAATGTAATGCGCAAATAATACTGAAGATGGCAGCAATGCAACAAATTGTATGCCAGCTGCCGTTAAACGCCAAAGAAGAAGAAGAAGAAGAAGAGGAAGAGGAAGAAGAGGAAGAAAAAGAAGAAGAAGTACCTTTTCGTTGTGTGCACTGATGTGGAGCCTGAGCTGCTCATCCAGCGCTGTGTCTATCTGGCTCTTACCAAAGGTGTTCAGGGCGATCAGAGAGCGGATGTGGGCTGTGGAGGTTTGGTGCTGCAGCAAAGCCCTCGGCAGGTTGTGCAGGTAACCCTCTCTCAGCCAGACGCTGCCACTACCCGCCGAGAAAAGGAGACTCGGAAAGCACAACCCAGCCTTTCTTTTTGCACCATTCCGTTTGAAAAGTCCTCACAATTTTTCTTCCTTCCTTTGGATTAAATCCTTGAGGTCAGGTGTTGGTTTCCCAGTTAATATTACGTTTTTTCCCCTTAAATATCAAGTTTGAAAGTCTTCATGGGAAATCTCCTCCTTCGCTGCTAGCCAAAAGCACTGCGCGTAGGTGACATTCATCGCGAGACCTTGTGGGGGGTTCAGGGCCTGTCAGGATTCCCGACATTCTTCATGAAGTTCAATTTTGTTTGGCAGTATTTTGCTTTCTTACTCACATGTTTGCAGATGCACACAGTCAATTCAAACAGGCAACATAACACACAGCAATGAAACAGTTTTATTGGCTGATGTACAGTACACTGAATGTATTTGAATTGTATGACGTCCTCTTTGGATTAAAAATGTAAATATTCTTCTTTTGTTTTATGTTTATGTGCTACGGAGCAGCGGAGGGGCCATTGAGAGAAAAATAAAACACACCATGCTACGTTTTACTACATTGTGCGCTAGAAATGTTTGCGCGAACCAGATATAATTTGTGAGTGCCTCCTGTCGGCTGTATCCCCTCTCTGTATTTTACCTAATGTATGAGTTACCATAAGTGTTGCAATATAGGGACCTCTGATTGTGCTTAAAATGATGTGGGAGGAGGGTAGCCAGTGATCGGTGCTATCGACTGCACACACATTGCTATAAAAGCGCCATCACAGGATGAATTTGTGTATGTCAGCAGGAAGCATTTTCATTCGATCAATGTACAGATCATATGTGATGCGCAAATGCAACTAACCAACATTGTGGCGAGGTGGCCTGGTTCAACGTACGACTCATACATTCTGAGTAACAGCATGGTTGGGAACAGACAACAAACTGGCACAGGCATGCAAACTTGTCGCCTTTCGGCTACAATCGCCGTTTTTTTGGTCAACTGGGTCATTCACGTGAATCGCGTAGAACCGGAGAGGTTTTTTTTCAGAGGAGGGGGGGCAAGGCTGCGTTTGATATGCATGAAGGCTAGAATTGCGAAACATTATTGGATAATTCTGATAATTCACATTTCTCAGGGCCAATCGGAATCTCAGCTCTGGTGGCGGTGTGATGACGTCTGCTTGAAGCACGCAGCGCCAGCTGAGCTCAAAGGGCAGATAGCATTCCGGCGCTGAGCCGGTGTTCTGAAAATTTGCGCTACCCTCTCAGGATGAGCTACCAGTAGCTCATCCTGTCAGACTAGGCTGATTAACTAAGCTTCTCACTGGAAATGACCTACCCTAGCAAAAAACATTCTGCTACCTGACAGAATGTGCTACTCTACTTAGCGAATGCGGCATCTACGTTTCTATAGCTATGGTCACGACGGGTAGCTCAAAATTATGGGCATGTCCTCTGAAAAAAAAATTTTCGCTCTGCACATGCGCACATCGTGTGCACATGCGCACATCGTGATGGTAGGTCATTCTGAGAGGTAGCTCTATTTGTCAGGACACCGGACCTCCGGCTTACCGGTGTGACTGCGAATAAAAAATCTGGGTTCGTCCAGATTTATCTAACAGATATTTCTCTGCATCCAATAGAAGCGCAGCTTTCGTTCTCAACCACACTAACAATAGGCCTACTAGCCAATCAGAAGTAGGGCGGGGACGGGTCTTGGGTGTTGACAATCAGGCGCTCCATGTACCGTCGAAAAGCCGGTATAAAAGCCTACTGTGACGCACTGCAACCCACAGGATGGACCGCAGGTTCATGAAGTTCGAGGAAGACAGCAAAGATGTCTCTTACACCGATGATGTCAGCGCCGACAGGATTCAGCATGCCTACTTTACATATCGGTATCTCCTAGACCATTTATGACATACAGAAACTTTAAAAACACGTCGAGAGAGAAACGGAGCTTTGCGCCTATATACAATGCCATTACGGTAACTCCGTAGGACTACTGACACTTCGACCGTTCAGTCACAGAGGAGTCCCCGGTGTGTCACATGTTTGTAATATGAGCTCCTCAGTACCGTAACTCCTGAACCAATGGTGCGATCGAAAAAAAATCAGACGGTTTCTGAAAGCAGGGAACCGGAGCTTTCCGATGGTGTGCAAAAGCACTCACTCACACAATTCTGACAATTCTACAACCATTAAAAGCAAAATAAATCAAGGCGGATTTAGTTTAATTGCAGGATTAAGAGGGTTAAGAAAAAATGGCGATGGGCTTGGATAGAGGAGAATGGGAGCAATGTGGCAATAGATAGTTACAAGATAGTTAATATTTCAAATAATGTATAAAAGTCATATGATGAAATCCCCGCCCCCGTGTCACCTTTTTTTACTCTGAGGAGTTTGCATGCCTGCTGGCACTGTGCGCGATGGGTGGCTTCTAGGTGAGTAAACAATTTGTTCGTTAAATTGTCCTAATATTATTCTCCCTCATGCGCATTGAGCACGTGCGTCCACAAATACGATCCTGTCTTCACAGCATCAGTACTAGTCAGTGGTACAAGTTTGTGACTTGCTGTTTTTTGCTGGTTAAACTACAGCTTCAGAGCTTTCTGACAGGTCCCTGATTGTCTCTGTGTGTGAAGTACTCATGTCAATAAACCCGTGCATAAAGTGTGAAATATCTTTAATCAGCCTCACCTTTTCCCCGGCGCACTTCTGCATTCATTCACGACAATAGTGTGATCCGTGCTCGTGGTGTATAAAATTAACAAATGGAAACTGTACATCCAGTTCACATAATTAACTGACTGCTTTCAACTGACCCCAGGCGACCGCAGCTACGCACTGAAGACCTGGCTGATGACAGCCTCTTGCCAACCCTCAGACTGACCAAGAGCGGAGGTACAACGATCTCCATTCCCGCACTCGGTCAGTTGTTGAGGACAATCAGCCTACTAAAGGGACGGTGGCGCTGCCTGGACAGGACTGGAGGTATGCTGCTCTACAGCCCTGAGAAGTTGTGCCGCATTGTGATGGCGTGCGGCGTCCTCCACAATGTGGCACACCGGCACGCCATACCACTGCCAGAGCATCATATCCCTCCAGACAAACCAGAGGCTGGGCTCATTAATGCTGCACATCCTACCCTGGAGGCCGTTCGGGCCCAGCAACATTTGATTTCAACCATATAAAAAGAGGCAAGGACACAGAAATCATTTATTAACCAAAGCATTTATTGAATTGCTGATGTTTGTTAGGACACCGATGAGCTTATCCAGGCGATCATTGATACCGCCGATTGCCCTCACGATCTCCTGTTGTGACTCCAGCACAGCACGGGTGAGGACATGGCCAGTCCTGCGGGCAGCAGCAGCCGGTGGTTGCTGCGCACTGACGCCGGAGACGCCAGGGACACTGGACATGCCGGGGTTGCTGGGGATGCTGGAGACGCCAGGGATGGTGGAGGAATTCCCCGACTCCGCGACGCCCGAGATGCTGGGGATGCTGAAGGAGACGCCGGGGATGCTGAAGGAGACGCCGGGGATGCTGAAGGAGACGCCGGGAATGGTGGAGGAATCCCCCGAATCTGTGGCACGTGGCTGTGACTCCACTCCTGTCTTACTGCCTGTTTTCAAAACAATAAATTCAGTATTTAAACACGAGTCAGTCTTTGATATCCTCTTTCATATGCTGGCATGTTTAAAGTTAAATTCAAAGGAGTTATGTCAAACCACATAATACCATGCATACATTTACGCATGAACCTGTTATAGGACTGAGCAGGCTATTGACCTGTATACTAAACACGTTTGTTGTGAGTTACCCAAAAAGATATTTACCTCGGGGGTAATCAGAGTCACCCAGAAACGCTCCTACCACCCCTGAAAGAGCAGTGTCACCCACAATTGTGGCGACGCTTTGCTCAAACGGGGTGAGCTCCTCCTCTCCTGTCCCCCCGCCTGTTTGGGCCACACTTTGGTGGTGGGCAGCCGTCCTCCACTTAACGCCGACCTCTATGTAGGACCACTTCTTTTTCACCTCGGCCAGTGTGCGCCCCTCCGACCCCACAGCATTGACCGCCGCACACACACTGTCCCACTCATTCCTCTTCCGTTTACTGCTGATGCCGGAGGACAGCGTGCCAAACAGAATATTTTTTCATGCCTCCACTTCATTGAGGAGCGTCTCAACCTCGCAATCGGTGAAATTTCTCTTCTTTCCGCTCTTACTCATCTTTAGTTTGTAGTTTTCTGATCATGAAGAGAGGGGAATCTCAGGTGCAGGTCCATTTAAATATGATTTGCATGTTTAAATGGAGGCGTGGAAAGGGAGGGGTCAGGTACTCCAACATGTGCGCTCAATTCCACGTTGACTGGGATGTTCAAAGGAAATGTGCTTGGATTCATGTGTACGCACAGATTCATACATCTGGATTTTTTTGTTCGTACGACGTTTTCTGGATTTAAGCGTAGGCCATTTTCTAGTAGGAAATCCACGCAAGTCTTTATACATGAGGCCCCTGGTGATATGAGAGCAAATCAGTTGTAGATTGTGCCACAAGAAAAGTGTACTTGGCCCTAATAAATTACCCATTGTGTTTGTCATGTTCACTGTCCATGCAAGGGTTCACACTATTTAAGAAGGTTTTGATGCAATCACAGGTATAGTAAACTTAATCTATCTGAGAGAGGCAGCAATCCAACACAATTGCATCCAGGCTAGGCAAATCAAGGTGTTACCTGTGTTCAAAGAACTGATTTAGCCACATAAGGATTTGCTAGATATATTCAACTAGATTACATCACATTTCTCTTGGATCTATCAAACCATGTACAAAGAGCGGGACCCTGATTAGTGGATGCTGCATGGTATTACACTGAGACAGGTCTGAGTGGAATCATATTGAATCACTTGCTTAAAATACAGTATATCTTACATGCATCATATTATAGATTCAGTATCAAGACGTGCAACAAACTGGTGAGAGGGAGATGGAGGGACCCTTAACAGATATATCATAGAGCTGAAACTTTGAGAATACATTCAGAAACTGGCACAGGGACTCAGTGTCCCTTCAAAACAAAAAGACCCTTGTTTCCCCCCATTCAAATCTTTGCCCTTACCCATTTTTTGTAGAGTTTGCATATTCTCTTTGTTTCTGCATGACCTATCCAGGGTGTTCCCCTGCCTTCTGCCCAATGCATGCTGGGATAAACTCCAGCCCCCTGCAACCTCAAATAGGAATAAGCTGATATAGGAAATGGATGGATGGATGAATTGAAGAACAGATGGATGACATCAAAACTGGTGCACACAACCTTTGGACCATATGCCCTTACCAATACAGAGAAGGAGGTACAGCAAGTTCCTGCTAACCCAACCTTGGTACTAATTTTGAATGGATGTCTACAGACAACTCTAGCAACCAATTTGTGTGTTTAATGTTTTGGCAGTGCTACCAGCATTGCTGCAGTGGTGGAGCCATAGGAATCATTACTGTTGACAGTGAAAGCATGGATGATTGAACTGACGATGCTAGGAAGTCGCCTCCACTCAAGGGTCAAGGTACCCTATGTGGATGATGACATTACTCAATATTTCAGATAAAGTTAGAAACCGGTCACAACAGTGGGTTCTAACTAACATCACAAATGTCCTAAGTAGCATTAGAGTCTTAAGACTTTTTATGTCATTATCAATCAACAAAGAGTTGAATTTCACAATTCCCTTTTCGTGTTCTTCTTTGAACTGCTAGACATTGGTCTTCTGTCAAAGATGTATAAAGAAGGTAAAGGTGAGAGTGTATAAAATCCTTGGGGAAGTTTGTAAGCAAAAGTTCAGTTACACATAGTAATTGTTACCACAGTAATGGCAACTTGTTTACTTCCACCTACCAAATCCATGTATATAAGAGTTGGTCAAATAATGAGCTGCAGCTGCATAGTTTGATAAATCCTGAGCATTTTATACAGATTGCTCAGTAGCATCGACTGAATTCAGTAGGTCTATTTTGGCTGTCATCTCACAGCAAAAAAGGTGTAATACCAAAAAAGCTACACCCAGCTAGCAAGCTGGACCACATTTAGCAAAGAAGCCACAATCTAATGACAGGTCCTCTGGGTCTATCAACCCCATGCAGACCTCTAACACACAGTGAATATAATTGTCTGACTTAATGTGCACTATATCTGTCTACTTGCATAATAAATGGCCCAAAGTTCATGAGAATAAACTAAATAATTGGTCAAGGTTTGTAAAAAGCAGGTGCTCTGTTTCACAGAACGATCATAATAACTGAATTTTTTGGCACTATTTTGAATTTTATGGGTTTGGAAATAGGTGTTGCCAGTGGGGAATAGAACATAATCAGTATTAGGCTTGTGATTTAACTAGTGCTGGGGAAAATAATTTTCCAATGTTGTCATATAATGGGCAAGAACTACACAAATTATAATGCTATATGGCATGCACATGAAATCTGAAAGAATAACAAATACCAGTAGTTGTGTGAAATTGTTTCCCAATCAATTATGACTCAGATGGACTGATCAAGGCGCTATAATTAAACATGAATATTTCAAGGTATTTGAGCCCAAAGTTGCAACATGTATTCTCTTGTAAATGCCAATTGCCAGTTGGACCATGTGTTTGTCCCTGACACTTTGTCATTTTTTTTTACTTTAATTCATCTGTTTAACTGTAACACAGCTGTATAAATGGGCTGAATAATTTACACAGTATGGCCTCTATGACCAGTGTACCTTAAAAAAGGGTGTGGCCTAACACAAAACTTGCCATATCATAACACAATGGACTGTTATCCCCGTCATCCCAGTCATCCAAAAATGTGTAACTGATGCTGAGCAGGCTTCATGAAGCATCTTTGCAGCGCATTTTAAAATCTGCCCATCGGGAGCACCACAAATTCCAAAAGTTGTGTGGGCCAAATAAGATATTTGGTATATATAGCCTGGGGGCCAAGTTCAAGCCATGATATGACATCTGGTGATGGCAATTCACTTTGCCTGTGATTTCTAATTGTCACTAAAACATAAGCACATTCCGTTTTTGAGGCTTACTATATTTGTGTTATCATTCTACCTTCATATTTGCAAACACAGTTTACAATTCTATCTCAATCATGAGAGCTTAAAGCACCTATAATATAGTAAAACATTACTTTGCTGCCTCTGTCTCTTTTAATATGTTCTTGGCTATGATTGTTTTTAGCCGTGCTGTACAGGACTGAGTGAAAAAGGTGCGAATTTCACCACTAGATGGTGTTGTGAGTACTAACCCTGTAAACACACAAACCACACACACACACACACACACACACACACACACAGAGCATAGCATATGTTTTACTGAGCCAGTGTTAGCTGTCAGTAAAGAAATAAGTGTGTTTTGTGACAGAAATGGTTGGTTTAACTGTCACACTGCTCCCGTTGGGCTATTTGGATTAGTTTGTCTCTAAACTTCAGTTTGAAAATGTGGTGAAATGGCAGACTCAGCTACAAGGTAAGTTCTGAATGACCTGTTTGTGTAGCTGTATCACTGAGTGATGAGGCTTTTTGTTTGTTTGGGGCTTGGTTGAGTGATTTTAATTTAGATAGACACAGCATTTGTTGCTCACCTGAACCACAAATGTAAAATCTGGTCATTAGTTCCATAAATGTGGTTAGTTACATGTCCGGGCCTTCAGCAGCTTGAAATGTGTGTGTTGCCCTTCTAATACCAGACTCACTGCCCCACAAAGCCGGCATCAGCCTGGCTATGTGTGTGTGTGTGCGTGTGTGTGTGTGTGTGTGTGTGTTAGGGAGCAGGGGGAAGATGATTTTCCCCAGAACAAATCAAAGTGGTTGGACCTGCTTGGCTATTTTCAGTGCTGGAAATCTCAGAAGCTGTGACGATAACAGTGCAATAACTGGTATAAATCAACAATACTCATGCTGTATTATGGTCATTTGCACATTTGAACATGTAAATTATTACATTTTGCATCTGAGCAGCTTGCACTAGGTTCACCTAGTCTTGTTTCTAATAGATATGGTTTGGTTTCTCATTTCACACTTTGCTGAGCTTGGCTAAACAGCTAGTCAGGTTGCAGTACAAGTACTCTACAAGTTATGTAGCATTATGCACTGTGTTGGCTATACTTACCAAACTTAATTCTTCATAAATCTTAATAATGTTTTCTCACTTGTTGTTCTGTTTACAACTAACTATTGTCAGTATACTAATTTTCAGCTGCTGCTGCTGCTGCTGCTGACATGCTTCATTCATGGTCTATGTGACTAATGAAACATTCACCCACCTCCCTGCCCCTTGTTCCTGTCCTTGCCACCAATGTCGTTGTTGGGGTTCAAGGCATCGGCCAGGTCAAACTCATCACCAGCTGTAGGGGTCAAAAGGTGGACAAGAGTGAACCAGGGAAACAGAGTTATAACTGTAAACCAAAACCAATGCTAAGATGCAAACAAAGATTTTTTTTGTAAACTGAAATGGAAAAAATCAAGACTGAAAAAATACATAAAATTGGACTAGAACCAATCCATGCACATAGTGTTGGAATCCCTCTACTGTATTTTGTACTTGTATATTTCTCTCCATCTTCTTCTGCCCTAAAAGCATCTGGGTCTCAGAAACTCTAAGATCTACCAAACTTGGCAGATTGGTCGGGAATCTCACCTACTACTGCCAATAGGCCAGATGGTGGCGCTATAAGAATCCATTTTACATTTTGGTCAGTAACATTTCACCCTTAAGTCATCATAAATTGTTTTCCCTGGATTCCTAGGGTCAAGACACATCCATCCATTTTTTTTCCAATACAGTTTTTGTTTTTTGCTACTGCTCCTACAATTTTTGAGCAATCATCACATTTTACAAAATTGTCAACGTTTTACACATTGCATACCCGGACCTGAGCTGTTATTCTATGTTGTTCCGTTCATTTCATTCAAGTCCTTAAGTTAAAGTGCTGTTGATTGCTGTTGAGTCTGCTAATGGAGCTTATTTTGTTTATTTTGTTTATCATGTATTAAAGAAGTAATGGACATATTTTTTCACAGAATTAATGTTATGGTGTTTGCATTACAGATTAATAATAGATTACCAGTTCGGAACACTATAAACTATAAATACTAAAACTAGAACAGAAACTACATAATAACTAAAACTAAACATCATTTTAAAATTAAACAAAAAAATCAATTCTGTAGACAACTGTACACAAATGTAGACTGTGCTTTTTTGTAAACACTGTCTGTGGTTGAAGTGATCAAGAAATAAACCTTGTCAATTGCAGTTAACAAGACATGAAACATGCTTCTTACATGTCTATGAACTTGTTCACAAACATACATGAACAGATCAAATGGAAATTTTATTTTGTAGCGTGCTGATTGTGCTGACAGTCCATTATTCTCACAGCACAAATGTGAGAAAATGCTCAACACTGAACATGCATTCTTCAGGTGAGAATGAAGAATGTATAATTGTAAACAGAGTAATGCATAACTTGCTCAAACACTGTTTAAAGTATGTGATTTTGGCCAGGAATCCAATCACGTCATTAGTTCCGGAATTTGGTGGATATCAAACAAGTTTATAGGTTGTCTTCAGTAAACTGACTTTTTAGCTACTTGTTTACATTCGAGCCAAGTTACACTGAAAGAATAAATATGAACCAGCTGTCCCCCAGAATTTATGCTTGATGGAACTGAAAGGCCTCTGAAACATCATTTTGTGACAGCAAACCTCTTCCACAAAACCAGTTAAAATAAAACTCTGTAAGTGTAGGAGGCATCTACACTCGGCAGGCATGGTCCATCCTAGCTATTTAATAATGGGGGAAACACTGACATGGACAACATGAATGGACTTGATCCTGAAATGATCATGAATGAGCTTGATCATGAATAATTAAGGGAATAACACTGTGCTGTGGTTGAGACTTTGATAAATGAGACAGCATTAGTAAAATTTGTAATCCCGGATACCAGAAAACTATCAGTACTTGTCTTACTGGATTTAAGTGCACCATTTGATACTGCGGACAACTCTGTCCTCCTTGATAAACTTCACAGATTTGTTGGTCTTACTGGCACAGTTTTAATCTGGTTCAGGTCCTGCCTCACTAACAGAGATTTTCTATAGGCCATTTGTGAGCATGTGTCCAAGAGGTATGACATAAGCTGTGGGCTCAGTTTTAGGCCCCTTACTCTTTAACTTGAATGCTCCCTCTGGCCAGTGTCACACAATTGCATGAAATAACCTTTCATAGGTATGCAGATGATACAGAACTGTACATTGCAGTATCTCCAGAAGACACAAATCCTACCAATGTCCTTTAAAATTTTGTCTTGGATATTAAGGCATAGATGTATGAAAGGTGCAATATAAACAAAATCTGACAGATTGACGGAATAATTTGCCAGTAAAGAAAATGGTTTTCAATTGCAATACAAATCATATGTAATCATCTTTCAACCCAAAAAACAGAGAAACATAAGCTTATCTCCAATTTAAGTCAAGAGGTATGACCACATTATTGTGAAGAGCAGACAAATGACAAGACACAAAATGGTTCAGTGGGTTCAGTGTGGAGCAAGTTACATCTAAACAAGTCATCAAGACAGATGGGACGACGTCACAGAACATGGACAGGTGGTTGTTAATGGGTCCACTACAGTAAGTGGTGGGTTTCAGCAATACCAACCAGGCAGACTTCTAGGGGGCAGTTTGGTGGAGGGCAGCAGGCCTGGACGCATGGTAGGAAAAAGCTGGCTCTGCTTCTCATCTGTGAGCGCAAGCCATTCTAAACCAGTTAGTAGGGGTTATGGTAGGTACAAACAAATACAAAAAAAAAAAAAATACAGAATAAGGATGCACCAAAACCAAGGTTAGCATCACATCTCAGGCCTCTACACACTCTGAAATGGTGATTTGTTAGAATTAAGAAGAAAGATGTCACCTACACAAGCTTTAACTGTGTATAAAAAGCAGTGGCTTCTTATGATAGCAATATTGGCATATACCATGTGTTAAATAAAACTCAGAAAACAGTCCTGTCCACTGCATAGGAATACTGAATCAAAATTAAAATAGGCAAACCTGTTAGGCTACTGAGGGAGCAATCTGATACTTCCCAAGAAGTACTCAAGCTCAGTTTTTGTTAGCTGGCACCCGTTCATCTGTCTGATAGGAAAGTCCTATCTGTCCAGACAATCTGAACACAAACACTGCTGCTTTGGTTGTGAGAACCTGATCCAAAGGTTCTGGCTTGGATACAAAACTACACATGAAGTGGAGTATCCTGGAATCTGTTTCTAGCTGTGAATGTCTTATACTGACCGAGCTACCTTCAACTTTGTGTCCATCATGTCACATCTCTCCTTCCTGCTGTCTTCAACCTGCCATCAGCTCATTAATCACTGAATGCATTTTCCACTTTTTGTTCTCCATATGCCAACAGGAAAGCTAGGTAACTACTCAGGTTATAGTTCAGACACCAGACGCCATCTGTTGTCTCACCTGGCTTGGGTTTGGGCTTGACTGGGGACTTGGTGGCCACGGGGACAATCTTGGATGGTGCTTTGGTAGTGGTGGTCCCATCATTTTTGAAGACATCATCTAAAGAAAACATTGATGCTTCTGTACTTGAATACAATCAAAATAATATAGCCTCACACAGCAATTTGTAGATTCCAGGCCACCTATTGGACAGCTCTTAGCTCCAAGGAGGATGCTGGCCACTGTGAGATCTGAACTCGTGACCACTTCCTCCATTAAGCTACTGAAGAAGTAACACTGCTCAAGCATTTCTGAAAACATTGAATAAGAACATGGGCTGAGAAGCACATGCATTTTAGATGTTAGGTAATTTCATTTATTTCCATTAAACTAAAAAG
The DNA here is from genome assembly GCA_900302555.1 of Myripristis jacobus. Lineage (NCBI taxonomy): Eukaryota > Metazoa > Chordata > Actinopteri > Holocentriformes > Holocentridae > Myripristis > Myripristis jacobus. The sequence continues at coordinate 12,647 of OMLB01053417.1, forward strand.
GAAAGGGAAAAGGACAGGAAAGACTCATTTTTTAGAAAAGAAAAGACAGAGTTTTTTAGAAATGTTAACTAGGGGGTAAGTCCACCTCAGTGTCAGCTGTCATACATTAACAGTTAACAGGGGAAGTGAAATAATATCACAGTTTCAAAATGGTTGAACTGTCCCTTTAAGCTAATGTTTATGTATCAGAGGGGCAAATAGAGCTGTAACACTTGATAAATGTACTGCATCTTCACAAAGATAAAAGGATAATGTTAAGTCTGCAAGCCCCTCTAACAACTGTATGTACTATATATAAACTATATTGTCACTGAAAATACTATATCTATCTATATATCTATATATCCATATATCTATATCTATATCTATATCTATAGATATAGATATAGATAGATAGATAGATAGATAGATAGATAGATAGATAGATAGATAGATAGATAGATATCAAATCAATAAAGTTAAATGTATTTTCAGTTTGTCTGCAGACACCCTACACATTTCCTTCTCCTCTTTATAGACAAAATACTGGACTATAGTTTGACACACATATCAGAAAATATGTAAAACCCCAAACTCATGGCTGTGTTTGAGTGTAGCTACACATTAACCATCAGGGTACACTCCATTATCAAGCAAATATATTGCGTTACACATTGCTAACATCATGAGAAACAAATACAAGTGGCATTTTAGATATGATTTCAGCTGCGATTTGAAAAGATCAGAAGTGGGAGGTCGTATTGTATATCCTATCAGAGGATGAATGATCCATCTAGCTGCTGTGTGGTTCTCACCTGCTCCTGCTCCACCTGCTGGTAGTCCTGGTTTTGGTGTAGGGGTTGCTGTCGGGTAGAGGGACAGACAGAGAGACAGAGAGAGTACAGTGATGTACAGTGGAAAGCTCAGCTGGTTAGTGGCAAGGTCAAATCTCTGACTGCCTTGTTCCAGCGTGCTGAATGGTGCTCTATTCTGTACACCGTTCTATTCTGTTTGACTCAGTCCCACTGGAGTGAATGTACTGCACCCCATGGACTGCAATATAAATTCAGTAATCATGGCGCCAGGTCACAGGACCAGTTCATCTTACATATCCCATATGTGTCTGTCAGCTGAGAGGTTACCCTGCCTTCCACCCAATGCGTGCTGTGATAGGCTCCTGTCACCCTGAACTGGAATGACCAAGCATGGAAAATGAATGAATTAGTGTTTCTCTGGCTTATTTTAAAGAAATGATCCTTGATCTTAAAATGACAGTGATGCAACAACTGAATTTCCACTGACTTGCTCTTGGAAGGAAAGCTTTCGTTTCACTAGGTGCTTTTTCATGATGCTGTACGTCAGTTTCTCTTACCAGTCTTGTTTGATAAAGTCAGATTTTATCAGTGAATCTCCTGAGAGGAAGTCGCAGGTCTGATTAAAAGCTAAGTTCCTGCATCCAATCAGCTGTCCCTCATCTATAAGGCATGTCAGTAGAGGGCGGAAGGGTGTGAATTTTGCTTGACGTCTTCCACAAATCCCATAATGCCTTGCAAAGTAAAATGCCGCTGTGGTTGCAAATAGTCAGCTCGCTTGTAGTGCTCTCCAATTACAAGCTATGGGCAAACTAATGTGCATTTTGTTGGTGCACGATGGATTTGTTTCATGTCAATCGCCATGTCAAACACAGCTTTTATATAAGTACTGTGTCCTTTGGAAATATCGTGCTCAACACTTTGGTGATTGAATCATTTCAGTCCACTACCACCAACTAAATCCAACTTGATTCAATTCAGTTTGGCTACATTTTATTATTTCCCTAAAGGAATATGGGTTGATTAAGGTGGGGACCACTTAGACTCAGCTGACAAAAAACATGACATAAGCACATAATTTATCTGTGAGCTCAGCTTTCAAAGTCAATGCTTATTCCATGCTTACTGGAGTCTAAAAGCTCCTGACTTAAATGTTGTTTTCCTTTCTAATAATTCAAATTGGGTAAGAGTCATAAAACTATATTGCAATAAGTAAAATCTGCAGCGTACACCTTTTTGGTCAGAGAGATACCTGTCTCTATGATTTCTTTTAATTTGCATGTTTTGTGTGGTTTTGTCTTCTTGTGATTTAATGACTTCATGCAAGTTCACCAAGCAAAGTGCTGTGCTGTACTTACGTGCTTTAATATTGTCATCAATGGCATCTTCCAGGTCGAAGTCCTGAGACAGAACTGCAAACCAGAGACAGAGGGAAGCAGGGAGGGGGACAAAAGAAGAAAGATATTTTTTTCTTGAATTGTATGAAATTCTGCGGCAACATTTAGATATGATCATTTTCGGGCCAAAACAAAATCCACCAACAGTTCACAGGCTGATCCAGGAACTCTGCTCCACTGACCTAAATCTGCTCACTCGGCACTTCAGTGGCACTGCTGCTTTTATTCGGTCACGGAACAAAAACAGGTCACATGCATTGTTTCATATTTTTATTCAGTATTTTTTTTCTCTTTAGAACGACTGGTATTCTACTATACGATACTACTCTATAGTGCAGCTGCAGCTGCTATAGATGGCAACAATAATGAAGAAGCTTGAACAACAGCACGGGTGCCACTCTCTGCCCAGGGGCGTTGCCAGGCATCAGGGGCTCAGGCCAGTGAATCACTGCCAGCAGCCGTGTGATGCAACACACAGAGCGATCCAGAGGCCATGATATGACACAGCACAGGGACACGGAGCTCAATGCTCTGAGGAGGACACACCGCGAGCTCAAACACCAGCCTCTCCAGCAAAGAATAAAGTTTATGCCTCACATAAATGTGCCGATGTTCCTATACAATTATGACCGTACTTATTGCACAGAATTCTGCAAAAAATTTTAGAGATGGATTAGACGAAACTAAATATGCCTAGACTTTTGACCAGACAGGCCCGATTCAGTCTGCCTTTCCCTAATGTATATGAAAAATAGAGTGTTAGTAAAATATGTACTGTAGGTATAATTTATTGGGCCTATATATTGTTAATTCTGCTGAAAAATAAATACTAGGCCTACATGGATTTCCCTCTTTAAAATTAAATTATTCAATTTTGTTCACAAGGTTCTATGTCATGCAGATTTTTCAAAACTTGGTAATTAAACAGGATGTGATGACTGCTCCTCTATACCAGGCAGACCACAGCAAATGGAAACATCGGAAATGAGGCATATGGCTCTGTCAGAAGCAGAGTATGTAGCCTGTTTACTAAAAGGCTTTGAATGGACCAACACACACAGACACACACACACACACATACACACACAGCAGGTCGATGATCCATCAGCTCAGCTGACTCTACCTCTGTGGATGGAATACATTTTTATAATACAACACACAGGGGGCTATCATTTTTTAGAAATATGAAGAAAAGATACATCCCTAGAGAAATCAATGTTTTTATGTAATTTGCCTATCATTGGTTTGTGCAATTTGTTTAATGCCTCACTGAGCACACATGCTCATTTTCAGCAAAGCCGTGCCGCACAATCTGACATTTCCACACACGTCTCCTCGCCTGTCCTCCTCCACGACGAGAGGAGGAGACAGAGGAGGAGACACGAGGAGAGAGGAGACGAGGAGGCACAAAACAGAGGAATGAGAAGAGAGGACTGTCTGCAGGAGCGCTTGTATTGCTCTTTTGTTGTGCCACTTTATTACGCCCCCCTCTCGCCAAAGCCCTGAAGTTCCACTCCTCGACATGAGAATGGCGACTTTTTCTAAACGAAAGCAGCTTTCAGGGCTGGCGTTAAAACGTCTGGTAAAACAGCCACACTGCTCTGCCCAGCGACCCCTTTCACTGTCCACATTCCACACTGGAAAGAATGCAGTTGTGGATGTGTGAGCGTGTTTGTGTGTGTGTGTGTGTGTGTGTGTGTGTGTGTCTGTGTGTGTGTGTGTCTGTGTGTGTTCGTCTGCTTTTCAACAAAGCTCAAGAACATGACCGAACCAACACATTCTTCTAACGTTTGGACAGAGATCCTATTGTGCCCATGCACGCAGAGACATACACACTACACACACACACACAAACACAAAGACTTCCCCTGCAAGCACTGGCAACCTATGTGTAACATTGAACTAAAAATAGTCACAGTGACCTTCCTCCACTGAAAACTACTACTGGTTTCACATGACACACAACAGCGTAACAAGGACTACATACTGGAAATTCTCTTGTATCTAAGGTGGTTTCCTTGGCCTGATTAAAAACCAAACTTCTGACACCTTTTTCCAGCCCTCTTGTTTGCTAACTGAAGGAACTACTTTGATTCAGTACCCCTACGCAACGGCTTCACGTACCAGGTGTGTGGTGCTGAGGGGAACAATGTGTAGCGTTCCACCAGTTCTACCAAGAGCGTCAATGCTGAATCCCAAAACATTTGCTGGTCCAGATTCACTTCACTCATTTTGGAGAGTTTATCATTCAAACAAAGGCTCTATTACAGTCGTATACAGGCGCCAATACCACTATATGGGTAAGAACTACTGGCTAGGATTAAGATGTTGCTGTACGATAAACTATCTTTAGAATATAACACTTGTTCTTGTACTGTGGATAAATCTATAGTCAAAGTTAGCTTGCTTACATATTTCTTAATGTTAGTTTCTACCACCTTCCCATGTCACCCCAAATCATTAGCTATGTCTACAGCCAAATCACAACCATGCTGATATTCAGTATATCAGCACAACCCTGAGAGTGATATTGCTTTTATGCAACAGTTCTACATACATCATTCATTAAATTATGGTGATAAGACACAGCAGATTATGATGGACTCATTTAATCAAAGTTTTTGGTTCCGCCCATACAAGTAGTTTCATCAGAACTGAATCAAACATAAAGAGTTTCCCGAACGCAGGCTGGCTTGCCTAGAGGTTTCGGCAGTAGTCACTCCACTCCTGCTACTTTCTTGCACCTAAAACCACCAGCTTGCTGACCCTCATCTTAACCAGAACAAGAGCCAAAACCAAAAGCACAGCTTGGGAGGCAGCCCTGCAAGTCAACAGGAAACCAGAAAAATGCATCTGGTTTCCAAACTTCTGTTCTGCCACCTGTTGTCTTCCGACCAACATTCACGTGCACATTGTGGCCCTGCACACTAGTAAAGCAGCATGATACATAATAGTAAAACGAAAGAGTGCTGTTATACTGTGTATCACCACTCATGGAATGCCTCTTGTCCAATGGGATTGCACCACAGGAACTAGCTGTTGTATAATTAACAATACCAACAACACAGCGCATATGTGGTGTGTCAACGGCAACCCTGGCTTTTAACAGACTGCATCTTTTCAGTTCATGTTTCCTTTCCTTCACTCTTTGTAAAGACGAACAGTATTGAGCTTTTCTAAATACTATTTCCTCTCTAGTGGACCCAGGGTGCCAAGTAATCCTCAGACATGATAAAACTGGCCAGCTACAGCTATTTTGACAACTGTTTCACTTTGGCGGCACTGATTGGCATGGACTGTTTCCCCTCCCCTCAAACGGGTGTGGTTTTTCAAGAATGTCTGTATCTGCAGAAGAGTGCGGATCGGTCCGCGTATTTTTGTCCGATCCCGACCCAAACCCGCCAAGCATTCTTTTTTTAAGACCAAACCTGACCCGAGATTTTGCTTGTCCTCCAACGCTGGGTTACATTTACTGCCTGAAATAACCTACATGTTGCCCTCAGCCACTGTGATCTTTACATTCACACTTTACATTATAATTACTACAATAATTATTACAATATTATTATTCAGTTTAACCTGTATAGAGCTGGAGTTTACGTGACGACGCTGAAGGCAACACGTGGACTATTCCAGGTGGTAAATGTAACCCAGCGATGGAGAACAAGCAAAATCTTGAGCTCGGATTGGGTTCAGACACAGATAAAAGAATGCGTGTCAGGCTCGGTTACTATGCTCTTGCTTTGGGTCAGGTTCAGACAAAAATATGCCGACCGATTCGCACTCTACCCCCACAGACACATTGCTTGTGAACACTCTACAGGTCACAGTTTTTTGGGGTGCAATGTCTCTCTTCTCACTGTTGATGAGAAATAATTTGTCGAAAACTCCTAACTGTTAAACATTCTGCAACTACTTTGCTGAAAACGATTTTGCTGAAAGTGCCTACACTCATCTACAGGACACACTCACGTGGTCGTGAGCAGCCCAACGTTCTAGTTGTAAACCTCATCCAACCTGTCAGTGAGGCCTCATGTCCCATGGACAAGGGCGTGGTCATCCTGGAAGACAGCACTCCCATCAGGACAGAGATGTTTCAACTTAGTAAAAATGATCCTTCAGAATAACTTTACACTGATTAGCAGGAGAAAATCCTCCCCACGGCCTGTAGCGTTCTCTTGTCCAGAATCTAGTGTAGGCTGATTCATCTGCTCACATCACTGTTTTCTACATCAAATATAAGACCTCTGTCAATGTAGAGGATCTTTTGGAAGACTGGCGCTCCATCTCTCTGTTGCAGTGGCTCTCAAATTGGGGTACACATACCCCTAGGGGCACATTGGAGAAGTGCAGAGGGTACGTGCGATTTTTTAAAATGTTAATTTAAAAAATATCCACCTTGCATAATTCCTTAAATAATTAGCCTTAGCTATAATACGTTCAATAGGAAATTGTAAATGTAAGTTTGATAAACCAAATTTTAAAGTCAGTATTCTCTATAGAGAGGAAAACCTTAGGGGAAAACCAAAATCTCACTAAGACACTTCATGTTGGTTCAATTTCCGCTTTCAGTAGGCATCTTGACACACACACACACACACACACACACACACACACACACACACACACTGTTAAACCCCAGCCCTGGAGTCAAACTGTGCCTGCGGCGCACTAATCCTCACGGTCTGTCGACTGCACTACCGAGCATAATTTACCACAAAAGATACAAACAAGCAATGAAACTGAAAAAGATCAGCTAAACACGCTGTCTGCCAATCAAACCCATGTGTGTGTGTGTGTGTGTGTGTGTGTGTGTGTGTGTGAGAGAGAGAGAGAGAGAGAGAGAGAGAGAGAGAGAGCGAGAGAGTGGGTCACTCCCTTGAGGTTTGAATCTGCAGCTGCAATGGCAGGGGGAACAACCTTTTGAAAAGACAGACGGAGACGAAGGGAGGGGTGACTTCAGCCAAGAATTATGTACACCTACTCAACACATCATGTTATCTTCAGCATGTGTGTGTGTGTGTGGGTGTGTGTGTGTGAGTGAGTGCATGCGTGCATATGTGTGTGTGTGTGTGTGTGTGTGTGTGTGTGTCCATAGAGCAGCTGTGCAGTGTTTGCCGTTGTTGTTTACACGCTGCCAGTGTGCAGCGCTGTCAGCACGTGT
>OMLB01053419.1:0-21667 GCA_900302555.1 Myripristis jacobus
TCACATATTATTAGATAGCCATATGAAGTCTTTTACCCATCTCCAGTCTCTTAAGGGGAAGGGATGTTTGGCCTCATATGAATCATGTGACCTGGACTTTCTGTGTTGTTTGGGTAACTTTGTATTGAATCCAGTTGGATCAAATTAGGTTGAAAGATAAGCAGAATCTCCAGGCCATATGAGTAGATAAGACTGTGTTTAAGAACTTTGTATCTGCGTTATGATATTACCTTACAATGATTTTAATGTTAAAAAGGAGGGAAGTGTGAAGGAAATTTATCATTAAAATCATGTATTGTGTTAGCCTTTGTATGACCTCAGAGTTAAACTGGTGGTATTTGCAATGAAGCAGACCCTCTACCAGCTTATCTCAGTTAGAGGTGATCAGTTACTTCCCTGGAATTTATGACTAGACCTGTTCATTAGCTAGGTTTGTTTCTGGAAAGTTTTTATTGCTTAATTACCTAATTGACTATGTAAGACATGCAAAGTATATGTAAAATCTGAAGACTTTAAAAGCTTTCTGTCACCTCTGTCACATTGACAATCTACCTCCAAGCTTTGGTGTGTATGATTCTCCTGCTGTCACAGCATTAAAGGCCTGAAGACCATCTGACTGTTCGTTTTTGCTGTAGAATTCCACGACAGCCACTATAAGCAAGATGTAATTCTTATTATGTCACTTTCTTTATCAGCTCTCTTTTTTGCAAACATGTAAATAGCCTTTCACAAATTTGCATAAAGGTTTACATGGCCAGGTAATCTGTTTTCTCCAGCAGAAATCTAGCTGTGTAAATAGAGCTTCTATTAATCCCTTAACCCGATTATGGAAACTGGGTTTCTTGTTGACATGACATTTCAGACATCAGATAACAGCTACACATGGGGGGTAACCTGATTACTGCAGTGCATGTAAACGCACTGAATGTTCTCTCTCTCTGTCTGCCCTGCTGGCTCTCCTGAGGAACAGAGATCCCTTTTCCTGCCCTCTGCGCTCTCTCTCTCTTTCTCTCTCTCTCTCTCTCTAGCTCATTCACAGGAGTGAGCACATTTTTCCTCTGCTGGGAAAGTGGAGCAACAAGAACTAGAGGCCTACACCAGGAAAGCCATTCTCTCCTATTTGTAGAGCTATCAACAGATGAGAAAGGAAATCGCCTACATGGTGTCTCTCTTTCCCGACATGACCGAACTCATAAGAACTCATACGGACACCATGTTTGCTGTGCAATACAGCTGGATCAGTGCACCAGACGTCAGGACAAAAAAGAGCAAATCTTTCTGCTGTGGAAAACCAATCCTAAAATACAAGCTCCCAAATGTGCAATGTGAAAACTCAAAGGACCCCGAGTAAGGGTGTAACATGAGCACAAACATTATTATTATTATTATTATTATTATTATTATTATTATTATTGTTATTATTATTATTATCATCATTATTATTGTTATTATCCTTATTATTGTTATTATTATTATTATTACTATTATTAGCATTATTAGCATTGTTATTATTATCATCATCATCAATATTATAGAGTAAATCAATACTAAATGAGACTGCAGGGTATAGAGAAGGCAGAATATTGTTGCATTGTTCTTCATGGGTTAAATCTTTGCAGCATGCTGCACTTTTGGCTACAGCCCAATCTGTTATCAAAGCAGATGTTCTCCGTCAGCTGTTGAAGACAAAAGTCATGGGATTATTTACAGTTCAACCCTTCTGCACATTAATGTCCCACAACAAGACCAACAGGTTGGTTGAGTGATTCAAGTTAATTTTCCTCCAGGCATTGCTTTGGATCTTGGAGTACTGACACACTTTACTCTTCGACTTTTATTTGCCTCACTAGTGCCACAATTAATCTGAAGTCTTGTTTAAATTGCACTGGATGTGCTGTCTGGGGATGTTACTTAACTTGTGTTTCCTTAACCCTAAAAACTCTTCATACTCTCACATCCCCCGCATTTTCATATATTTCATCATATGGGTAGTTTTGGCTGATACTATAAATCTGTTAGCTTTTCTGCATTTCCCACTAAAGCCAAAAACTATGTATACCTTTACATCCAGTGTGTTGGAATACAATACAGTCAGTTGCATATGTTTAACCTGGATTGCTCTATTCTTATTAATATTCTGTTTTACTCTGATTTGTCCTGTTGCTCTATGTTGCTTCAATAAGATTTCTCCAAGGGGGTGATTAAAGTTTCATCTTACCATATAATTTTCTTTAACTTGAATATGAAAATGAATGCATTTTTGCACAACCTGTATGTATGTATGTATGCTGTAATATATCAATCGCTTGATACACTCAGATTTCCCATACTTGCACATGTATACACACTTTTGCTCATACTGATGCTGATACTAATGGTGGTCTGAATGTGGGAATCCATAGATTTCTGATGAAGCTGCATTTAGATTGTCAGTTTTGTATGTGCATAACCTTTGTCCAACTTATTATTATTTTTTATTTTATTTGTATCCTATTCTTATTGCTGATCATTTGCTGCTTCAATGACCTGATTTCCTCAGGACAAGCATATAGATAGATATATAGCAATAAGAAAGAAAGAGAGAGAAAAGAGACATTTAATTAGACATTCACTCTGTGGTGAAAATGAATAGTGTTTCATAATCCTCCGTGACATGTAACCTGTGATTAAAGCTGATGACTTACTTGGACGTCATCCACATACATCTCTGTCTCGCATGAAACTGAATTCTCTGAATTCTTATAACCCTTTCAATTCAAAATAGCTTTGTGAATGGCAAGCTGACATTAACGCCACAGGCTGCATCCCTAACCCTAACCTTATACGTCACAGGTAGGAGTCCTGAAACCAGCTATTTAAGTAGATTAGCAGGATGTTTTTTGGTATGTTGGTAGTCATTGTGCCAGGCTCACAGACATGGCTTAAAATGCCAAAAACTGCACAGAGTTGTACAGACCCCATTAATACCAACACAACTTCATGGCTTAATTGTGAATTTTATTTGACTGATTTGAATTTTATTTTATTTTAATTGTTTGATATTTTGATTGTTCTTACTGTTTTATTTATTTGTCTCATTGTCAATTGGTTGACATCCCAGCTTTCTTTTGGTGGCTTTGGTTGTGTCTGTTCTTATTGTATGTCTGTACCTCAGCACCATTGTAAATTAGGGTTCTCCCTCAGTGTGTTTTCTGGGGATGCAAATAAATCAGTCAAATGTGAATCTTTAACCCAGGGCTAACTGTATGGCCAGGGTTAAGACGTATATGTGTGAACCACATTTTTAAAGATCAAGCAGTGAATATCAGAATAAAAAATGAAGCCCCTCAACAGCTGTAATCAAAGATTAGTGCTAAAGTAACTGAGACCTTGGTTCACAGATGGCAGTGGGAATAATGTGAATAATGTGAAAGTGAAAATGTCTCATTCTCACTTGTATTCTGAGCGCCACTCTGCCCTCTACAGGCAATTAATGAAATGCCAGCACACTCTGCAGTACATCATAGTCTTCAGCTCTTCACAGGAGGACCATGATGTACTGCAGAGTGTGCTATTGTAACACAGAAAAACACACATATGTGCTAGAGCAGTGCATCAGTCATATCCACTATATCCTCAATATTTTCATAAAAACGATACATAAACAGCAGTTCATCTGCATTGATGGCATTGATCATATTGATGTTTTAAAATCCAGAACACTTTCAGGCACACAAGCCTCTTTTGCAAACATATTATCACAGCTAAAAGAAAATTTCTCACCATATTGCCTGCTTGGTACTTCTTATATATTTATATTTATATTTATATTTATCTATCACCCCACATGGTAGCCTGTTACTGTGCCACTTTATTAAACATATATAATAATAACTAATAAAAATATGATGCAGTAACTACACCACCAGGGAGCAGCAAATATACATTAAAACATCAGGAAGGAAACACCAGCTGGATCATTATGGTCACTGAGGGATTTCAAAGTGGGTCCTTAACTTGCATCAGAAATGACAGATTTTCACTTTAAGATATGCAAATGATACAAAATGCAGACAGTTCCACTGTTGATGTCTTACCAGTCCATTTACACCAGGGGTGTCAAACTGGTGCCATGGAGGGCCCGAGAGGCTGCAGGTTTTCATTCCAACCGAAAACTCAACCAGGTGATTTCACTGATCACCCTACCTACAAGCAGAGAGAAGGGACTAATCAGTGAAATCACCTGGTGGAGTTTTCAGTGGGTGGCTGTGGGGAATTCTACCCCATGCCACCTTTTAGAACCCATAAGGCCCATTGTGTTTTGGTTTGTTTCAAAGGTGTGCAGTGTTTGTTAGTTTTCCCAAACCACGACCTCTGTCATTCAGGCTACACGTTCTGGGGGAAACGTAACAATAAGTTACATTTTCAGAAACAGTAAAATCAAATGCTAGTGGTGAACAGGCACAATTTGATTGCCATTGTCAAAATTTGCCTTTCCTGAAATGAAGCTATCCTCTCCAAACAAACTCTGACCTTACATACTGTATGAACCTCTTCGCTGTCTAAGTATCAGTGTATCTATGTATCTGATCCTCCATTTGTTAAACACACAGGATTGTTCTAATTGTAAAGTTAGTTCATGTCTCCAAGTAATAAATTATTAAGCTACTAGTTTTGGTGGAACCAGAGAGATGCCACCTATAGGTCACCCTCAGGGAGCGATGTACAGTGCTAAGACCAGGCTAAACAGATAGGCTTTTCTATGTACCTCGAAGAATGAAATGTGAAACCATTTAAGAATTAAATGTTTTCCCCCCTCTACTTGTGTGTCAACACCACATAGCCACAGTTCTAGTGAAAACCTTCTGAAAATGCCATAATTTTGCAACCATTGATTTCACTTTAGCTTGCTGGCTAATTGTGTCTTCATAATAAATAATGGGCTATGTGGCAATTACAGCAATGGTCCAGTTACTCATAAATATTTGGAAGCAAACGTGGCAATCATTTTATAGCATTTAATCCCACTGACCACCATATATTCTTCCCTGTTCAGCAAGTGCTCAGCACTGCTGCCCTTCAATGATCCTGAAAAGACTGTATGACATTCTTTTTTTCTGTCTCACATCATAAATGGTCATGGTTCAGTTTTTTTTGTCTCTGCAGGCCTTGACAGAACTGTGCGGTAGCTTTGAATCTCTAAGACAAGTTAAGCAATGTTGAAAGAGTCAGAACAAGACTGAAATGTATGATATATAATTTTGTATATCTGATACCGTCCTTCTAGAAACTGTGAAAAACCATAGTTATTTTACTGGACTCTGTCTCAGATGTGTTTGGTATGGGGCGCCCCACACGTATCAAGACCGTGTCCTGACCACAGTTGCCTTGCCACTGCAAGCCATTATTAAGCAGTGACCTTTTTTACAGAGGTGAAATATAACATAAAATGTTCATGGCTGAGCACAAACAATCATGCATGAAATCATCAGGTACGTGTTTTCTAACACAGCCATTTTTGTAACAGTACCTTTTTAACTTTACCAGTGAGTGCATACCGCTAACCTTTTTGGCCTTGGCTGAGTACAAAACATTAGTAACGAATAATATTTCTGTGACCCTTTTGAATATTTTACAAGGTTGGCGATGAAAATGCAATAACCTATTATTAGCTGTATGGACAAAATGCAATGGTAACTCTAACAAGCCAGTAGTGTATGAGCAGAGCTGGACATAATGACCATTAGCAAACTGGATGAAGTGTAACATCGTGTTAATCAACCTCCTCTCTCCAATTCTTCTGAAAGAATCTATCCATTCAGTCAGTACCAGGCAGCATCCTCCGCCTCTATCCACCCCACTCATGCCCACTATCCCATGGAAGGGAAGGAGGACCAGTGCCAGTCTTGTACCTACTATGCATCCTTTCAATGGGCCTTTGTGGATGCTGCCATCCTTCCCCCCCGGACCAACCCCCGGCAGCCCATTCAGAGGGGTCACATGACACTCCCACTCTGCGCCCATCTCACAATGCAACCCTGTCATTTGCACCTCATTGACATGCACTCATAGTTATGTGCATTGGGGAATAGTCGTGCTCCTCCACTATTCTCAAAGCAAATGGAGTGCCAGGCTGGGTGTCTGTAGTGTGGCTTCCTGGGTACATTATTCATATCTCTAAGGAGGTATTGAAAAGCGTGTGTGTGTATGTGTGTGTGTGGGGGGGGGGGCAGTGGGGGTCTAAGATTACAGCAAATGTACCACACTAACCTTGTACATCTTCACTGTCAGATACCATCAGCAAATATTATAAATAAGTGAGTCTTTTCAGCTCAAAGTTGAGATTAAGTAACTGAGTCACTGCAGGAAAACTCACACCGAAAAGTTGGCTGCATATAGCGATCAGCAGACACACAAAAACAGGCCCCACAGTGTGAGAGTCAAACATCTAAATGGCAGGAATTTCTCAGGAAGAATTACTCAGGATTGTGGTATTAGAGGCCATGATAGTGATGTGGTGTCTGAGTCAGTCAGGAAAATCCTCCAAATTACCTCTGGACCTCTATTTTATGTCAACAAATCAGCTCTACATTTTGGGAGTGGGGATTTCACTGCAATTGTACATTCACAATTTAGCAAATGGTGTGGATGTCCAGGTTATGGCTCTCCTTATGAACCAAGGTTTCACACAGATTCCTGTTAAAGATGCATAATGCATGTTTTCTTGTCAAAAAACATTTAATGCGCTTTAATTGGAAACTGGTTGCCTTATGAAAAGTAGTCTTGTTTCTTTTAAGAGAATTCAAAAGCAATGAATTTCTAACTCCTCTACTTTGAGATTATTACCATATTCACAAGTTGCCCAAGGTGCTTTTAGGTCTAACAAAACACATATGGTAAATGTTTAAACATAAGTTTGTAATATGAAGTCATGCTTTGTCTCTTCTATGGTAACTAGGAACTACCTAACTAATGTTAATGTAGCCTGGACGTTACTGAAGAAATATCTTGTAAATTTTTTATTCAAGAATTTATATGAAATTTATTATGCAGGTATTGACAATAATACCTGCATTTAGACAACTAAATTAATTGTTTATTGACAAATGTAGGCTGAGAGATGTGGATCAGAGATGCCTAGACTTGTAGCAGACAAATGTTGACTTTGGCTTTGAATCAATACCTCAGTTGACCTGAAAGCTACTGATAAAATCACCCCTTTACACCAACATGTCAGTCGGTCCATCAGAGAGAGAGAGTTGCTTATTGCAGTAATCTACAATTCCCATAGATTACTGCAGTAGCAGCGGCTGTACTGGACAGCAGTTTTCAAACCCTGATTATTTATACAGTTAAACAGAGCTGATTTTGTTTTTAAATGAAATAATTACCAAGACCCAGAAGTCCAGACCTCAGCGTCCTCATAGCAGGCTTGGGCCATGACCCCACTTCAGTAATGCCCGGACGTTACGGAAGTTAATCACCGACATCTCCAAGCACAGTCGTGTAACATTAACTTAAATTTCTGGTTAATGTGTAATGTGCTAATGTAGCATTTCACTTACACCGGAGAGATGGACAACATGATCTGGTCAGTGAATTCAGAAGGGTTCCATCTTCAGTGGTATCCAAGATCAGAAAAATATTCTGTTCTTAGCGTAAAATTAGCGTAAATTTTTCTATAATGAGAACATTATGGAAAACTGTCAACAACAATTCATTTTGAAAGAGTCACAGCCCATGGGGAACAATACTCTAACATTTGGCCCTCCAGCAGTGTAACTTCATCACTCAGTACAGTGAGTCAATAGCCTTGTTTCCATCAACTGATTATGGCGTGCTTTTCGAGGTATCACATTAAAAAAAATACAAAAGTTTTAACTCTTGCTTGAGTTGATTTTTGCCTTTTTTGGAAAAGACTTCATGTGCTAAATAGTACATGGAAACGCTTTATTCTCAAACAGATGATGTAACATGGAGCTGGGAATGGATTCCTTTGTTGGACAACAAACTCGACAGCAGAGGAGTCATGACGCTGCTCCGTGAATTGCTGAACTGTGAGCTGCTTAAAGCAGATGTGGTGTCATGGATCACACCCTGACAGAACACCTCCGTTCCATGATTAATCATTAGCTTATTTATTTACCACAGACATGTATCAAAGAGTCACAATAACTGTTCTGGTAATATGAACTGCCAGTTAATAATACCACCAACATTTGACTGTACGTGCCATGCAGTGATGAGGGAGTGATTTTGGGCTGTAAATAAACCTGAACTTGAATTTCTAATTTTCAGGATAATTCACATAACATAGTTGATGCAAACCTTCATTAATTCGCATTTTCTTATCAAATTTTCATTTCATTTTGGATGGAAACCTAGCTAGTGAATCAGTGACAGACATTCATGTTTGCAGGGCTAGCCCCACTGTTACGGTCCAGCCAAAAAGAATGCATTGGTGCAGCCTTCCCACAACCCACCCATCTCCATGCTGGGACCCACCAGAAGAACGGTATCTATAGTCTGAGAATCACTGGACTAAAGGATGAATTTTGTCCATTTTGATGACCCTAAGACCTTTCCTCTAGCACCACCAACAGGTAAAATTGCTAATCATGCACACTAATATCTCAATCTATTTTTTGCATTGCCATTAAATTTGGCTCATGTTTGGTAGATGGTAACTCCATGAATTTCTCTCTCACACCACCAGCAGGCCTGGCGGGGCATCTGTGTTAGAAATAAAGCACTTATTTGCTCAGTCATCTACCTTGTTGACAGGTCCTTACCAAGCAGCAATTACCAGCGACAGTTAGGCAGAGAGCTACCACATTCTCTGACTGCAACTTTTATGTTGTTAGTTGCAGAGTTCAACTGAAAGTTTTACTGTTGTTGTGTCAACAAATACAAAAGAATATTCCAAAAGGTGATGCAAACCCAAATCCTGATTTTCATTGGGTGATTCATGACATCAATGATCATCACATTGCTCTTTAAGGTCAGAAATGTATCTATGCACTGACTATTTCCTTTTTATGCAAATTTATATTCTTCCCAGTTCTCCCCTATTGACTGCGACAATAGGGGAGAACTGGTTTATGGTGTAGTTCCCCATATCACAGATTAGTTTAAATCTTTATGCTACTCTGACATCTATTCTTGAGGAAACCTTCAAATCTGTGAAAAGGTAAACTTCCTGTCGCTAGCACTTTTGGGACTCTTTATGAACCCCATTATTCACATGTTCATAGATTTTACTTGAAGGTATAGCTTGTTTACTTGAAGGTATAATGACCTCTACAATGAAACAGGGACTTAAGTCTTTAATCCCAAAACCTGACAAAGATCCTTACTTAGTTAGTGTCTGGAGCCCCTTTATGTTATTAAACCCTGATTAGAAATTGCTTGCATTAGTATTTGCAAAGCATTTAAAATCTGGCTTGGATCAAATAACTGGTAAAACTCAAAATGGATTTATGAAAGACGGACTCCAACATCTGGCTTGTGTTCGTTTAATCAGTTCTGAACCTAATTTTTTTGTTTTTAGATTTTTATAAGGTGTTTGATTCAGAGAATATACCCTTTTTATGGAAATGTGTTAAATTTTTTGGTTTTGGTGACACATTTATTAATACAGCAGCTAAGTTCTAGTTCTATAAAGATATCAAGAGCTCTGTATTACTTAAGTTGCACACTTACAAATGCTTCAGTATCAATAAAGGTGTACAGCAAGTTTGTCCTATAACCCTCTTTTGCTTACTTTTAGCTGTAGAATTATTATCTCGTTCTTCTAAAACATCTGACTTAAAAAGCATCACCATATTTGACAGGGAGATTAAGATTTCACAGCTATCGGATGATACCACCTTATTTCTAAGAAGCTGGAGTCAGGTTGCTAAAAGCATTGACATCACTGAACTCTTCTCAGTTGCTTCTGGTTTATGTCTGTTTATTAAAATGTGAGATAATGGGCACCCTGTTGGCTCATCATGTCGATCGCGTACCATGCAATGCTAGGGTGAAGCCGCTGCGGCCTCTATTCAAATCCATCCCAGACTCTTTGCTGCATGGCACCTCCTTTCTCTGCCCTGCCTCTCTGGTCTATCCCCACTGTGTGTAATAAAAACAGAAAATGTCCCCACCCTAGAAAAAAATGTAAATGAATAAATGAATAGATAGATAGATAGATAGATAGATAGATAGATAGATAGATAGATAGATAGATAGATAACATCCCAATTACAAACTGAACATTTAGGAATACAACTCTCTATGTTATGGTTTGGCTTTTTTCAGGAGGCTGGTGATTCTGCTCGAGAAGGTGAAACAGAAGGATGCCGCCAGGCCGAGCCAGTGGGCAGGCAGTCCAGAGAGCTGATGCAGCAGGCAGGCTGGAGTGGCGTGGGTGAACGAGGAGACACAGAGGCAGAGGGCACGAGGGAATCCACTCTAGTGGGCTGAACAATCTAACGATGAGTGGAAGGAGGGCCGGGGATCTTATTGTGTGGAGGTGATGAGTCAGGAATCAGGTGAGGTGGTGAAGTAGGAAGCCAGGGGAGAGACAGTGAGCCACACCTGCGACACACACACACACACACACACACACACAACACAGGCTGGGGTCGAATAGTCTTTTATTCTTAGGAAGGTTCCTAACAGAGTGACGTGACCTGGAAATATCAAAGTGCAGCCATGATAAGAGCTGGTTGAATTATCTAAATATTAAGAAGAGGTGCTTCAATACTTCCTTGCCTATCTCCTTTTATTATAAGATACACTGGACCATCCTTTCTGAAAGGAAAGGAGATAAGGCCATCCCACAATTCCTGAGTTTTGTGGTTGTTCTTAAGCTATTATATGCATGGCTATAATCATCATAGTGAGAGTATTATAACACAGAAGTCTGTCTTTCAAGAAAATGAATATGACATGTTTTTGGCCAGATTATGTTTTTAATTCAGCATGTTTGAAACTTAAGGATATGTGCAGCAGCACATTTGCAAGCCTAACATGTTTTACCTATCTTGCAGGAGTTAAGCGGAAAATGCATTATGAAAAGGGCGGAAACATATGCCTTTTTCCAGGATTAATCCTAAATTATAGGCGTTTATTTTGTCATCATGAAATGGGCTGCAGTCAGATGCCATGTCAGCGCACACGCTCACACTCCCATCTTCCAGAGCCATGTGTCAGCTGTCCTGGTTAATGAAGCAGGCGAGCATCATCACGATCATCACCGCCATCATCTTCATTGATAAAGAGCGGCAGCATGCAGTTCACTACAGCAAGCGGGCATGAATAAACATTGCGTGCCGCTGTTGCGACCAGCTACGTGACCATGTGCAGCCTCCCCTCCCTCGTGCTCCCATCACTCCCCTCGTACGCGCTGTCCTCAAAACCACTACCGCTGATACGCTCGTCGGTCTGTGTACGTTCATCCGACTGGGAGGAGGAGGAGGGATTTAGCCGTCTCGGGCGACGTGCGAGCCTAGGTTACCAACCATAGCCGCCCTCGTTAACGACGATTACAAAATCCCAAGAAAGTCTCCTGGAACGAGTTTCGGTCTACAAGCCGCGGACGCTCTCACTCCCCTGGCTTTGTTTTCGTCGTCAGCCAGCGACACTTCTCTTGTTTTCCAGCCGGACCCAGCGGCGAGATCTCCGTGCCACCATCGTTACCAACATCACAGGCGGAGGCTGTGTGATGAGGTCGCCTTGCATGGACTGGACCGCACAGAAATAACACTGTTTTCTTCATTAGCCGACCCCTTCGATTTGGATTGATTTGTCGCTGAGCTGTTTTTTTGTTTTCCCTTTTTTTCCACCCCACTCTGCGTGACCGAAGGAAGGCTGAGGGAATCGCCGGTGAGTGAGTGGTCTTCTCCGTGTCCCTCAGTGTAACACTGGCAACACGCATTGATGCTGCTGAATTTTCCAGCTCACAAGCAGTCACGCAGTCTTTTGTCAGCTGAGTTTAGTTTTTTGTAGTTAATACTGTGACACGGTGACACACCAGGGGATTATGTCATAGAGTCAAAAATATGTGTCTGTATCGTACACTGATGAAGTTATGTGTATCATCATTTCTAGCTAAAGGTTAGCCGGTGAAAGACTGAGCGAAATGCTAGCTGACGAGCCTACGCCCAGTTGTCTCCCGTCATGAGATAAGGCAAAGTGTCCATTAATTAAGCAGTAGATGCCAGGTTTGCTGTGTTATGAGTGAAATAGTCTGTGTTAGTCCTCACTGCGCCAAATGACCCACCAGGAGACAACATGACACTGACACAATAGTGATCCCTGCGCTATTATAGCCATAACAAACACTGATTTTTCGCACCGTAACTTCTTGTCTATACCTTACACCGGCCTGCACCTAAAGTGCAGCCATGGCCGTGTAAAGCCACCGATCCGACTGTGTCCCCTCAGTGAAAATGCATGGCTAGCTTGTTGGCTAACAGTAAACGCATGCACGCCCCTCTGGTATTGTTTACGTCCACATTGTCAGCATTGTGTGAACCATCCAGTCCTGTCAGTGGACTTGCTTGGTGGCAGGAGTGTGCGGCTGGGCTGTGAAACATCGAGGTGTAAATTAGCTGTATGTCTGAGCATCCGCCCACACAGTGAAATAATTGTAATTTGTAGTGCAAAGTGTACAGTGGTCATGTGCCTGTGCTAATGCTCTGTACACAACTAAAACAATCTACAAGGTGCATGTGTCATTGTATCATAGGTTTGTTTTTAATGCAAACTAGCCTGTCTTCAGAGCCCACCTATTACACAGGCCTGTGGGCATGACTGCTGAGCCATGCAGCCCCCATGTTAGCAGCAAGCAAGTGCACATTCAGCTGTACAGTGTGTGCCTACCATGGGAGTATCTATTAAAAACTCTACAGTTATTATTGTGCACAGTGAACAAATAAATGTTATCTGTAGGCCTAATAGTACAAAGCAGTATCAATATTGCATGGCTGTTAGTCTCCAGTAGGAGTGGACTTGGCTTACACGATATGAGGAAAATCTGCGATGCCTGATAACATTTTTCAGTAATGCAGCCATGATATAACTTGTGATGAATAAACAAATATTGAAGTGTGCATATTACCAATACAGTTCCTCTGTCTCTCTGCTTTAACAGGTACACTGCTAACATAGATTGTGCGCTGACTGGGTTTGGGCCGATATTAGATGTTATCGAATATCGCGATATTTGCCATCTTTTGTGATATATTTCACAACATCAATTATTGAACAGCTGTTATGGCATCTTTGGACTTTTATTTTGGTTGCAGCATGATGAAGGCATGCATGCAGCACTTTAATATACAGACATGGAAGACTTAGCCTAGTTTCAAAGAAGAATGCTAGCTTGCCAGTTTATTTGGCTTTAATGTTGTAGAAAATGGTGAGCCAAAGCATTTAAATGAAGCCATATGTCATCTTTGCCAGAGGCAGGTGATGGCTGAGCACGGCCAACACCACAAATTTGTGGTCTCACCTCAGAGTCTATTACCGAACTTGACTTGACTCGGTATCAGCTGGAGGGGGAGCGGCCACCAGCGCCGACACCAGCCGACAATTATGGGTGCATTCGCCAAATCAGCAAAATATAAAAGAAACAAGTGCAAGGTGGAGTGAATGCTGCGACCTGCTATCTTGTCAAAGGTATGATGCAGCTTCACATATTTGGAAAATTTTCATTCAGGGAAATGATTGAAAGTTGGATTGCCAGTACAAGCTGCCTAGCTGAAAATATTTCACCAAGATGGCCATCCCTAACATGTAGAATAAACTTATAGAGGGGGTAAGACACATGGTCAGTGGTCCAGGGTTCATCTCACTAGCAACAGATATGCAATCCGGTGTTGACATGACACCATACATGTCATTGACAGCGTACTTTATTTCACCTGAGTGGACTTTGTAGTCCAAGTGCAAATTCTGTTTGAATTTAATTGTTCCAATTTTCATTTAGGTTTTCTACTTAAATATTTTATACAGAGCATAAGTAAAGAAGTGAACAGCATATCAACCTTTCAGTCTTATTTATTCATAGATTAAGGCTAGTACACATAAATAAATAAAGCTCCCCAACCCCCAGTACGATATTATATATCATATAATATCACGTATCGCAAGTTTGGAGGGGGTGATACCACAGTATTGTGCTATCAAATTTTGGCTATTGCCCAAGCCTAATGCTGACCTTGCAACCTCAGGGGATTTTTTTTTCTTTTTTCCCCAGTTTATTTTTGGAGAGTGGGAGAAAGTCCCCACTACTCCAGGAGTAGCTGCAAAAATGGTCCATGGAAGAAATGCATTGTCTTGACATTGTCTGTACATTGCCATCCTTATCAGAGGTATGAAGTCTCTGCATTGATGGCAATACAGAATCCCATTCAGGGCAACAAAAACACACTATTTCACTCGGTACTGGCTGGCACGACCCACAACTGCACCAGAAATCACTGTCGGTTCTGGCTGTTGCCGCGACCTCAGTTTGTATGTTTGACTTGGCTGGTTCTGCCTCTATTCTCGCCTGTTCAGTGTCCAGTAATAGAAGTTCCTTGTCAGTGTATTGGAGCTTATACAAATAATGTTACAGCTCTGGATCTGTTTCTGTAATGAAAAATTCATCCTCGTCGTTGGCATCAAACTCAGACATGATGAAAAGCCTGTGCGCCAACAGTGTAGGCAAAGCAGACTGAGTCAGCTGGGCTTTGTTGCTGGAAGTATTGGAGCATGAGGCCGTGCTGAGGAACAGAGCCTTCAGCACATGCGCACATGAAGCTATGACATAATTCCAAACACTGGGCTGTTTTCCTTTTTTATGTCTTTATTTTTGTTTGTCATACTCAATGTATTGCTCAAAATATTTTGATGGACTTCTTTGGAGATTTCACAGGTTCTAGGCTAGCTGTTCCCACCTGCAGCCATTCATTGCGTGAGCACGGTTAGCCTGCAGCCTGTAGCTTTCATCTCACTGGATGCACTGCGCTGAGTCTGGTATCGCTAACGATGTGACACGAGTGTGAATGAGTGGCACACGTAAATATACTGATTTTTCTGAAAGTGTTTCAAGCTAGGGGTGTGCGATATGACAGTATTAGATCGTGAACAATTAAAAGGTCTCCACGATCTTCATTTACTGAGAGATCAGGAGTACCACACTACAGTGACACTGCACATTCCTCAGCTGTCCTGACACTGCCCATTCATGTATTCAAAGTTGTTTCCTCAGTCAAATTTCAAATCACACGATTTGTTTGTCCGTTTTGCCCCTTCTCTGACAGACACACCGCTAAACTAATAACAGCAAACAGTAGGCTCTTCCCTTTTTTACTTGGAAACATGGCAGCATGGCTGACAACACAGAAAAGATGGTTACTAAAATAAATTCACCATCAGTAATTTAGAACTGGTGTGGTTTTTCCTAAATCAACGATAATAGTTAACGTTATTTGGAAAGTTTGCAAAGACATAATTGTTGAGTGGCAATAGAGCAAGCCTTTCAAACCGCTTCAAAAGAGAAAGAGAAAGTAAAGTTAGGGGATATCAGAGAGCACCAGCCTCAGCCACACAGCCTGAAGAAACAAGGCCGGGTGAACGATTTTAACTAAAACTTGAGAAAGGCACTTGGTATGACAAGACAAGTAAGCACTGGAAAGAGGTAACCGACATGTTACTCGGCCAAGGATATGATTCCCATAAACACTGCAGAAAATGCCTACCTCTCATTGGTTAATTGGTCCAACATGCAAAAATTGTATTTAAAAGGAAACCCAGTGCAGAAGGAGTGGCTTCACTTGCAAGAGAATTAGTTGTGCAATCAGTGACCAGTAATTCTGTGTCACTGAGGGCTATTTTCATTCTTGTTAGTAACTTAACCAGCAGTGTAGCTTGCCTTTAGGCCACAGCTTAACTCTTATCCCATGCTTATAGCCAGGAAAATGGTAAATGTATTCAAGAGATAATGCACCCTTACGTAAATTCAAGGGTAGATTGTTTTCCCCTTTCCTTTAGTGCAGTATGTAGGTCTAATGGCTAAGCTGATGTTTGGATGCAGATAACATAATAAGATAACATAATATACACATATAGAAATGATCATGATATAATGTTTTTGTCCAACTTACTGTACAGTGAGTTTTCTTAGTATTGAGGCACTGCTTGCCTTAAAAGTATTTATCCAGCATTCAGCAGAAATACTGTCTCAACCTGTCTGCTTTAAAAAGTATACATAAGAATCATGAAGCATAAATGTTGCTTTAGTGAATAAAAAAAAATGCTTAACACTGATGACAGTCCTCTGCATTGATAGTAACTTACATTTAAAAGTAAACGAATCTGGAGAACAGTCTCCGATATTGCGTACTTCTGTTACTATTTTGGATTATGGACTGATCATGAAGTTGTTGTTTTTGGCCCCAGTGTTGCAAGTTCTAGGAATTTGCCCTACTTAAACACTAATTTCTCATGTAGATTGAATACAGTGGAGCATTAGTGTAGCTGGAAATAGACACACTGAGTACACATAGAAAGGCTGTTTTTATTAGAAAACAACAGAAAAATACAATACTGTGCCTGTAGAATTACCAGAGCCAGTGTTTGTGAACTTGACACCTTTGTCTATTCAGTTGATATTTTTGTCTGGGTTGTTTATTACTAACAGGTCAGTCGTAGATAACCCCAGGCAGCAATATGACTTGCATTGAGTTTGGGTTGTTTTCATGTTTCAGCTTGGCTTACTCACCCTCACATGACTACAGGTTTTATTTAGCGACTGTGACCCTGTTCTCTGCAGACCAAGGGTCCTGTTTCTAAAAAGCGGGCAGCTGTGGTAGGACACTGGTTAGGTCCACTAATCAGTTTGTCACTCACTGAAAAACTTAATTTTGTACTCATAAAGGCATTTTGTTTATCATTTTCTTCAGTGATATTCTACTGAAATTTTTTCTTTCACCAAGAAATGACCAGTGCTACTACTGATTGAAGGCATGTAGGTGTATGGCTACTGGACAAAGAGTGCAGCAAAGTGAATAAAAATAGCATGGGGAAAGACAGCCACTAAAACATAAAACACAGCGACAGTTGTTTATCAGGTGACAGGGAAGACAGAGAGCAGAAAAAGCCTTCCACAAAAATGTGATACTGGATGAGGGGAAGACAAGAGAGCTGTGAGACAGCTGCGCGTGTCAGTTCCTCTTGTTTGTGTCAGCTTGTGTTACTGTTCAAGTCCACCGAGGAATGAGGGAATAAAGGAGGAGGAGGAAGAAAGGTTGATGCAGGGATATGTCTGACTTTTGCCAAAGTGGGGTTTTAAGGGAATGGGAGAGGCAAAGAGCAAACAGAGAAAAGGTCAAAGTAACCATTTTTTCCCCTATTTCAGTCTCATTTGGGTTGAGGGTGCTTGAGGCTGTCTGTATTTCAAGTACGAAGTATGAATTTATCTTTCTCTTATTCTGACAGTTAAATACTAAATCTGTCACTTTTCTTTGTTGGCCAGGAATTCTGCAAAATGGTATAAAAGACTTTGATTGGGCATGTGAAACACTTTTTCTCTGGTTTCATTCTCTTGAGATTTCTAAATTAGAATAACTCTTTGCAAGTAGCAGTGCCCAGCCTATTTCAAAAGAGGGTCTAATATTAGTTTGCTAATGGCATTTCCTGGCAACAAGTATGAAACCAAATGTATCTTTACTGCCAGACCTGTTGGAGTTCTTCCAAAACCAGGCATTTTGCAGTGACATTGGCCAAGGATTTTTGTGTTGCCATGGCAAAGGGAGGTTGATTTCCTACAGGTTAAATGGCAGCATGACTGTCATGAGGTGAACACTGATCTTAACACCTGACGATAGAGGTGGCAGGACTCTGAGGTATTCTTTACCCACTTATAGGCATATATTTAATCTTAGAAAGTATTGTGTGCACTACTATGAAACAAATAGGCTACACAAACTCACCAATAAACAAACTCACCAATGCATACTCGCAGTAAAGCAGCAATAGGTAAACAGTCTTATAAGAAATAAACTCATAAAGAACTTGAAATCAGTTTCCTCCAAATTCATAAGTTGAACACTCAGCTCTATATGATCGACATAATCATCCATAAATCAAATTTAGCCTCATCTCTGTTGCATATTAAATATTTTCAAGACATAATTATGACTAATTATCCCTTTCCAGCACTGGAAATTATATGTCCAGCATATCAATGTTACATTAAAATTTTCCTCAAACAATATTCAGAAATTTTCTATTCACATAAATTAGGCGTAATCTTATTTATTTTGTGTGAATCATAATTTTAGCCTGTGGGCGGCAGCAATTTCGCAATACTGTGTTGAATGGCTGGGGATTAGCACTATCTAAGATATCCTGTATCAGGTAATTGCCAGCAATAATCATCGTGATAACACAGAAACCATAAATATTTTACTCACGTTTAAATGTAAGTCACACACACAACTGGATCAATATTGGTGGGAAGATGAGCTGCAAACAAATAAAGCCTGACTACTGTTGGAAAGTGGCCCTGTATTCAGAACTAAACTACCCAAACTATAATTTAGAAATCAACATTTAAGCCGAATGCCTTTTACACATCAGTGATTTGCAGCATGCTATTTGATGTGGTCAGTCAGACTCAGCAGTGATATTGGGGTAGTGCTGTCACAAACTGAACTGACTTTACTCTTATTACATGAAGACTGCATCACATTAAAATTCACAAGTTTCACCTGGTAAACAAATGCACACATACAGATTGGATCAATGAAAAGAGTTATTAATAGGTATGAGAAACAGTGAAATAAGTTCTGTTCCTTCCTGTGGCTGGGTGGCAGTGAGCTCCAAGTAAGGACAAGCTGATGAGGCCACAGTGTCCTCATTAGTCCTGAATGACAGAAACCACCACATAAACCAATGCTGCTGTAAGTGTCAATGTTTTACAGCTGTATTTACTGAGAGTTATTCTGTTCACACCCTTTACATAATAGGTTGATATGAAGAGAAGGTACAAGAAAAGCAAGGGCAAGCCTCTGTAATAATTGAGAAATGTGTATGGTCAACTACCATAAGCAGGCTCAAATGTTAGCGAGCCAGTGAAGCTGTGACTGCATTTTCAACTACAAAGTACTTATTATGAAAACACTGGTTTAATAAGATCGGAGACATACAAATCATGTTAGTGACATCAATATTACACCAATCACTTTCTTGTCCAAAGCTGAAAGTGATGGGGGGAGGGGGGCGGTTATGCAGTAGCAGTGTATCTCAGTAGGCCTGTCACGATAACAAATTTTGCTGTGCAATTAATTGCGTCAGAAATTATTGCGATAGGCGATAATATTGCGTAATATTGTGCTTTTAAGACCATTTTTATTATTATTGTAATTTTGACATTTTCAGACCATTCTTTAAACTTATATTATGATAATAAAGGAATAATGATCCAAGTACACCCTTTTGAAGAGAAATAAACATTTATTCAACCAGAATATTTAAAAATTAAAAATCCAAAATAAAAAAGACATAAAAATACGAAATAAATAAATAAATAAAGAACTTATGAATACAAAAAAATGGACCAACTGGTCCTGATAACAAAAAATGCACTGTAATTAAAAAAAAAAACAACCAAAAATGTTGAAATGGACTCAGTCTCTTATCAAAAATTGCACTTGAATAAAAACCAAAAACAATTTTTCTCTATTAAGAAAACACTCAAAAACTGCACACAACCAAAACAACAAATAAAATAGATGATCAAGTCTTTCTAAACAATACTTAGATAAATATTAGACAGCAGCAGAGAGTATAGAGACTAACATTCCTTAACAGTCAACACTTCCAACACTTCCCTTTACGTGTTGGCTTGTTTGTTTTTTTGTTGTTGTTTTTTTTCTTGACTGGGAAAACTGCGGGCTGGTTGTGCTTTAGGTGTGCACTGAAGTTGCTCATATTCCCTCTTTTAGTTTGGATAGTTTTAAAACAAACGCGGCATGCCGGCTTGTCCAGGTGACTGGGCTCCCCTCTCTCATTTGCTTTGAATCCAAAACATCCCCACACGGGGGCTGTTGTGTTTGGTTTTGGAAGAAGTTCCTTGTCCTTCTCGTTCGCTCTTTTCGCCACCTTGTCTCTACCTCACAAGGATCGCACTGTGTGTGTGTGTGTGTGTCTAGCCCATGCCCAACCCCCCACAGAGACAAAGACACTTGATGACAAGAGCATTCCCTCCTGTCATTACGCTAATGAAGCAACTCACCTTGCTGACAGACGATGCACGACAGTGAACGCTCTTGTCGTCTGTTCTCTTTGATAGAGAGAGACGAGGAAAACAAACTCGCATGAATGTGGCTATTAATCGTGGTCAGAAAAGTTAACAACTTCATTTAAATTTACCGCGCAATTAACCGACTTATCACATATCGCGACAGGCCTATATCTCAGTATGTCTAGTAACATTGGGCTGCATAGGCTACTCAGAAAATCTTGCCAATGTGTTATTGGTTACATCTGGGAACTTTAGCACAAACACTCATTCAACATACTTTAAGGTGGAAAGGCACATTTAATGTCACTCTTTAAATGTGTAGTGTGAGTGGTATGCATGTGGTATGAATGAAGCTCATACTGATATTGACCGTTATCCAGATGCTGTGACTGCTGTGACCACTTTCTGTTTTAATACTGATTGCATATATTATCACAAGTCAAGGTGTGTAACCTAAACAACTCATTAAGACAATGCTCATTTTTTTTGCCAAAGCTGATGGTAGGGCTGGGCCACCAGCCACCAACGTTCCTTGCTGGGCTACCATAGTTCAGAGTGCGCGCGCGCGCCCCCCCACGCGTTTCATGTACAAACAAAAGCGTTGAAGTAGAGTAGAGAAGGGCAGAGAGATGGAAGCAAAATACATTAAATGTTTCCCCTGTCATTCTATTGGCGGGGCGCAGCGCCCGACCCCCCGACACGCTAAATACATTTTCAAAATAAAAAATAAAATCACAACGTCACGTTTCTATACCCGCACCCATCCACACGCAGACAGAGAGAGGAGGAGAACAGAGGAGAATCACACCTGTACCCCCGTAAGTGAAATAAATAATTCATGTTGCGTTGGCTGCAGCTGCCTGAAAAACAGGCGAAAATATCAGCGTTTTTTTAAATGCACGGTGCGACAGCCTGAGTCACCCACCAGTGGCAAAGATGGGTGCGTTTGTACTCCTCCGGTCCCGGTCCAAGTCGAATGGACACCCACACGGGCATTTAAAGCACTACTGCCGCTGTTACTCACGACCAGAGCCTATTGTATTAATATAGATTGATATAATATAGATGGGTCAATGAGTACAAATCTGAAGAATATTGATCTTATTAACTTATTAATATTGTTTCTTGTTTTTTTTTTATATATTGTTTCTTGTTTTTTGGGGGGGTACACAGTAAACACTAAAGACTCAGCAAAACTGAGGAAACTGTGGGTCAGTGGGTTATATGCAGCCCCCCGCTTCAGGTAAACAGATAGCCCTTAAACAGATAAACCTTACTGAAAAGTTGCATTGTCACTGTTTACAATGGCAGGCAGGGCTTGCCATCGTTTTTTTTTTTTTTGGCTTGTTTATGATTTCCCTTGGAAAATCAGAACAAAATAAAATTAAAACTTGTTTTGAACAATTAATT
>OMLB01053420.1:0-16245 GCA_900302555.1 Myripristis jacobus
TGAGAAAAAAAGGAATATTTGTTTTGTACAGTTATGTAATAAATATTTCAATAATTTGAACACTCAAATGTAGTTGTGTAAAAGTCATTTGGATGGACAGGAGTGGTGGCATTTTAACAACACAATGATATAAAAGAAAGTTAATACAAATAAACCCTTTTGAACTTTTTTTTCTTCCCCTTGCCCAGTGAGATTCGATAAGAGAATCGTTAAAGAATCGAATCGATAAGCAGATACGATCATGGAATCGGAATCGCTAAAATCTTATCAAATCCCATCCCCCCTGTTGTAACAATGTCACAAATCCACTGAGTGAGTTTTTGATAAAAAGTAACTGTAACTATTTTTGCCCCACAACAGTTGTTAATGTTAAATGGCAGAATATTATCAATAAATTACTAACCTGACATCCTTCACAAAATGAATATACCGTCCTGTACAAACAGCAGCCCTCCTGTCTTCCATTTTCTGTAATTAACGGCAGCCAGGTGTACCAAACGGCAAGATTATTATTCTGTTTGATTTTGTGGTGGTGGCGACCTCTTTGAAGCACACGATTGCCCCCTAGTGTGTGGGAATGCGCACCACAAAATAATCTCCGCGCCACTCGGCAAGCCGGTGCATAAAGGTCGTGAGGAAGTGACGTCGAGAGAGAGAGAGAGATCGTTGGAGAAGAGCAGAGCAGCACTCCGGAGAAAACACGCTAAGGCCAAATAGATGAGGAAGTTGAATCTCCCGTCCAGTCTTTGTGCAAATCCGCGAGACCGCTGTCTCCCCTCCCTCTCCCTGCCGTGATTGTGGTCCGTCACAGGTTGGCAAAAAATACACCTGACCAAGACAATTAACTGTTGTGGTGCCGTGCGCCGTGAGTACTCACTTGTTTTTTCTTCTTCTCTTTGTTTTATTTT
The DNA here is from genome assembly GCA_900302555.1 of Myripristis jacobus. Classification (NCBI taxonomy): domain Eukaryota; kingdom Metazoa; phylum Chordata; class Actinopteri; order Holocentriformes; family Holocentridae; genus Myripristis; species Myripristis jacobus. Next base: position 909 of record OMLB01053420.1, read on the forward strand.
TGAGAAAGACCTCCTAGGAGAGCGTGATTTTTCTTTGTGAATTTTTGTGGTGGCGTTTTTGAGGGAAAAAAAAAGAAAAAGACTGAACCATTTTTTTGTTGTTGTTGAAATAAATATTGTGGAAAAAAGAAAAAGGACTGATAAGATTTTGTTTAAGGACTGAAAATATTTTGTTTTGAAAACTATTTCTTTTGAATGAAAACAGGACTGAAAAGCAAAGGAAACAAGGACTGAATTTTGGTTAGTATATTTTGTGAAAAGAAAGGACTGAAAATAATTTTGTGTTATAATTTTGTGTGTGAAAAAAATATATAATTTGAGTTACATTGTGGGTTTGTATTTTGTGAATATATATTGCCTTTATTTGAAAACTAGGAAAACGTGTTGTGTTTCATTGATTGCATACTTGCTATTGTTTCTTTTGGGTTAAGTTTTACACTTTAACATCCTTTGTGTTGGATATTGAGTGGATATTGGTTTTTGGTTCTCTGACTTTGACTACAAACTGACTATTGACTCTTAAAAATCTTAAATGTCAGGAGAGAGACCTGGCTGGCACCCCTTAAACCATTATCAAAAATAAATCCCCACTCAAACCGTCACACTGTGACTGTCTATTCTGTTTGATTGTACACAGTCAGGTGGATTAACTTGAGAGGCACTGAAATAGCATGAACGCTTCATGCTTACATTATGCGTATGTCATGCGTATGTTATCTTACATAAGAGAACTTGGGAAAATTGCATTTAAATAAGATATATTTAAGTTTTTATTTGCAAGTCTGTCTGTTACTGTAGGTGCTACTGAATCAACCTGACGGCAAAGCATAGTAATGTCATAAGCTAGGGGGCAGAATAGAAATGTTCATTTTTTTATAAGACTACCACGATGCATTGGTGTCCCACATTGTCCCACACAAATGTAGTCTTTGTCCCACATCTGGTGAACAGGGATCTGGTCACCCTAGGTACAGACGTGCCACCGATGCACGATGCACGAACTCCTCCTAGGCTGTAACCCTGATCGCCACGAAATTTATGGCCCTCACAAAAAAAAGAAAAAAGAATTTTGATCTGACAAAAAATGCCAAAGTTAAAATGTAAAACTTCCTCTCCGATAAGTACCTCTAAGTCTACCTGTAGGTCCGATTAAAGCCCGTTTCATAGACTACTTACGCAACACGAGCAAGCAACGCGAGCAACGCACTTCCTTTCATTGTCAACACATTGAATGCAAACAACGCGGGCAACACTTGAAACGCAATACATCGCTCACACTATATGGGGTAGCAGAGTCACCGGTACATTCCGGTTTACATTTGCATCCAGCTCAATCACTTTAAAATCGGAGGGTATCCAACCCCGTTTGCCCTGCACCACTTTTGCAGACATTTTTATACTTTCAGTGTGCACAAACAAATTTATCTCGGACAGTCTTCCAATCTTTTTTTACTTTTTCAATGGTTATTCCCATTGACGTGGCAAATTCTTTCCACGCATTTTCAATAGATATTTTGTTTGAGTACAGGGCACTGAACTATCATACAAATTGGGAACAAGCTCACACAGCTTTTCCTCTTCGCCCGCCATGTTTTCAACCTGCTTCTTCTGTGAATACAGAAAGTGGTTGATTTCCAGGTACTTCGCTTGCATTATCACCCCCCGCTGGCAACGCATGGTATTACACATGTCGATGTGTCACGTTACAAAAATTCGGACGACACATTTTATGACTCATCGACGCATCATGGCAGCCAAATGCATCACGACGTGTCACGATGCGTTCGTGTTTGCGTGCCTTTGCGTCGGCTATGATACGGCCCTAACACCAAACTTGAGTTCCTCTGTTTCCCAACTCCCATGAGGGACCCTTGCAAAATTTGGAGTGAATTGGCCACTAGAGGGCGCCAAAACTAAAATTTGCATATTTCTCAGAAACAATATGTCTGATTGACACGAAACTTGGAGGGGACGTTTCCTATGCCCTTCAGAAAGTGCTCACTGAAGTTGACACAAATCAACCTCTAGATGGCGCTGTCACAGAAGTTTTATTATTATGAAGACTTATTCAGAAGAAATTTCACACGCAGCTTCAGACTGGTACAAGAATCCCACTCACCAAAATTTTCACATGTCCACCAACAGGTGGCAATATAATGAAGGTCAACGCGTTTTGGTTGGTAACTTCCAAACCGTAAGCCACACATTCAAATGCCTTACATCCTCACTTTCTGTAGAAGAATCTCGTGGTTTTTTCGCAAAATTTGCATGACCTAACTTTTCGAACTCCTCTTAGGCCGGAAGTCTGATTCCCACGAAACTAGGCACACAGAATCTACGCACACTCAAACCAAAAACTTGAAAAGAATTTCGATCCAACAAAAAATGCCAAATTTAAAATGTTTTAACTTCATCCCCGAAATGTACCTAAACAGGAATTGTGTCTTATCTCTGGAACCGTGACTCTGATCAACACCAAACTTGAGTTCCTTTGTTCCCCAACTCCCCTTAGGGACCCCGTGAAATTTGGGGCCAATTGGCCACTAGGGGGTGCCAAAACTAAAATTTGCATTTTCCTCGGAAACAATATGTCCGATTGAGACGAAACTTGTAGGGGAGGTTTTCTATCTCCTTCAGAATACACTAACCAAATTTGGCACAAATCAACTGCTAGATGGTGCTTTTAGAGAATTTTCTTTTATTTCTTGCATCTTGAAGCCTGTGGACCCGCCAGCAACCCTGCACGAAATTATTTTTGACTTGGGACTCGCATGGGATGTGTGGGCCTCGGGGTCCAACTTGCATGCACTCTGTGGGCGTGGACTTGCACAGGGGGGCTTGGACCACACTCATACTGGAGCTAAAGACTAAAGTCTACTAAAAGCATCCAGACACAGTTCCCCTGTTTTTTTTTTTGGCTTGCAGCAGCGTGGAGTAGAGTGGCAACGGCATCAGCTGTTGACCTATTTGCCTTGTAGGCAAATTGGTGTTGGTCAAAGTTCTCGGGTAGGTGGGACATGAGGTGGCGTAGAACCAGCCTCTCGAAGCACTTCATGACCACAGAGATTAGTGCCACCGGCCTGTAGTCATTTAGGCTGCTTATTGTGGGCTTCTTGGGGACGAGTATAATGGTGGCTGCTTTCAGGCAGGGTGGGGCGGTGGCCTGTTTCAGGGAGGTGTTAATAATCCTCGTCAGGACCCCTGACAGTTGGTCTGCACAGGCCCTCAGTACTTTCCCCAGTACCCCATCCGGCCCTGCTGCTTTATGAGGGTTCAAAGCTTTCAGAACAACTAAAAAATTTTAGTTCTTGTTTTAAAGAGAAAAAGAGAGGTATTATTTAGGTATTTTAATGATTTTTGAATATGTCAAAGAAGAATGTTTAATTTTTGATACAATACAACCATTATTACACACATGAAAACACATTTTTAAACAAATAACAAAATCAACTGCCTTTTTGATGGAGCAAATATTTCTGAAACTTAAACACCACAAAATCTTCCCTAATGTACTGTAATTAAATTTTATATTTAAAAAGAAAAAAACATTTAACTAGGATACAAACTACTGTATGAATCATGTTTCACAAAAACAACGACAAACAAACAATTATTTTTCATAAAATGAGCTCTGACTCCTTGATAGTGAAAACACTTTTAAAACTTGAACACTAAAAGCTGTCTTGGTTTAATTCAAGTATGTGTTTAATTCTAAAACTTCAAGACAATTTTAAGAATATTTAATACTTAGATGGCTAGTACATGTCCATCTTAGAGATGGTAGCAATTCAATCCGCTCTCCCGTCAGCCTCCTTTTCATGATACCTGTTTGAAAATGTCACAGACAATACATTACAATCTAAGTAAAAAATAACTAAATAACTGAATAAAAATCAAATATCCACAAAAATCCACATTGCTTGCTGCAAAAAAATGTGGTAACACTCTCTATGCCAACGCCTATAATTCATTACACACAGTGTTCCAATGTGATCATTCTACAGTTATAAGTATGTAATTATTCATGTATTATAAACAAAAACAATGCTAACTCATAAAATTATTAGCTTGTTATTATCAGTGTTATCAACACTTAATTCCTCTCTCTCCCACTTATTTTTCTCCCTCAATTCTTTCTATCTAAAAAAAAAATGAAATATCACGTTTTATATATATTTTCATGACACTCAAACAGTTACACAAATATTACATTTAATAACACTGAAATGGTCAAAAATAATTTGGATGTGTTAAACAAATCTTATTTAATTATTTAAAATTCTTTTGAAAGAAACATTGTCCTCTTGTGTGACATCTTTGTCCTCTGGTGTGACGGTGTACAGGTGTCATTTTTAAAAAGCTTGTAGGCAGAATATCAAGACAACAGGAAGGAGGAAGACTTCAGTTGTATTACAGTTTTTTCCAAGGTTTCACAGTCAGTAGGTTCACATTATGTCATGTTAACTATATAGGTTTTAAGTGGATGAAGGAGGGACACAGACCTTTTACCTTGTATGAATACGTTAAAGTTGATAGAAATTCAGGGGCTACTGACACTGACACAGCTGTCTCAGCCTGTTAACAGTAGCAAATATGCCATGTGCATTATTTTTGTTTTTGTTAATGACATCAAAGAAGTTTTTGTTTAATAATTTTATTTTTTATACAATCAATTAATCATATCAAGATGGAACCACATTTTAGTTTCATTATACAACCTGTTGTATAATGACCAACAAACTTCCTTGTATCCTTGTATCCTTGTATGTGTTTCTATTTGTTATCAAAACAGGAATGCTAGACATCACAGGAGAGACATCAGAGAAGAGACTGATGAAGAGACTGTGGACAAGTGTTGCTTGTCCTCTGGCTGATTCTGGGGCATTGAAATATCCTTTTCTTGTGTCAGAGACTGCTGAATGTAGTTTGTAGCAGAGTGCAGTGACTTGGGGTGGGAGGCAGGCAGGTGTTGAGGCTAAAGAGAAAGTTCTCCATCAGTATTTCCTCTCCAGACCTGTTGGGATGGTGACCATCTGTCCTGAATAGGTTTTTGCGTCTCTAGAACAGATTAAAGTTATCAATGAAGCTGATCCTTGTAGAGCTGCAGGTTTTGGAGAGCCATGTGTTCAGTCCAAGGATCCCGCTAAACTTGTTGATTCCTTTATCAGCTGTTGGTAGCAGCCCACTGATTAAAAAAACTGAACATCTATTTTGCTCAGACTCATAAACAGTTAAGTGAAATCTCGTTTCAGTGTTTCAGATTGTTCTTTGCGTTTGTCATTGCTTCCTACATGCATAATGATCTGATTAGTAGTTAGCTGAGGCATTGTGCCATTTTTGTCAGAAACTGTAGCACTTGGCCGATAGTGTTTTAATGATATCGGCACCTGTATTTCTTATGTTATAGTTACTATACTACTAGAGTGACAGGTTCTCCCATCTTCTCTGAGGATGATGTGGTCTTTTTTGTGCCAGTCTTCCTTTACTTTTTTCCTCTGTTATAGCCTTTTAAGGACTGTCCATGGCCATTTTTATGCCAATAGTCAGTGTTTATGTCAATTTGACTGTCTTATGTGTATATGTGTAATATTATATATAATAATGTGTAATACAGGCTCATCCCAAGAGGTGTAAAAGAGCATGTTGTTAAATTGACTTATTTAAAAGAATTTAAAAGTAAAGGTAGTCCTGTAAAAAGAGCATTTCTAATGTACTACACAGGGGCTCTCTGTTACTGAGTGTTACAGATGGACCCTGCACCTCCTGCACCTCAAATCAGTTTTTTGAAGACTAAAGCACTTTGACAATTCTATGTACTGTTGATCAAATAACGAAATAAAAATTTCATGACACAAGAGTACAACAAATATTTATTTGTTGTTTTCTATTTCAAGTGGTATTAAGTGGTGTCATTCCCACAGTATTCATTTAGTTCTATATTTATGTCTTGTAATGATTTTTATATTGATGAAATACAAGCAAAGTACAGTTGCTCGTATTTAATATTTTTCAACAATACTGAGTAAAATAAAATACAACGTAACAATAATCCCAAGAGGTCTAATGACGTTAGACCTCTTGTTAATCTAAGAGAGGAGTTGGGCAGCTGTTTCTTCAGAGGGATCTCCTCCATCATGTAAGGAAGTCTGTTAGATTAATTTGCTTTGACCCAGTGTCTGATTTGTAAACACTTACATATGTTGTGTTGAGGCAGGTTGGATTTTTGGGACAGTTACTGCAAACTAGAGAATACACCTTTTGTGTATAATACCCCAGCTGTCTTAATGCCTTTATCCACCCACGTTTTTAAAGTGTTATCTGCTACAGCATTTGGATTGTTTGGGCTGTTCCACAGTGGAGTGTTTTTTTTTCTCTCTCTCAAATTTGTGTTTTTGCTTGATACTGAGGAAGTTTGTTTGATCTTTTTGGCACAAATCTGATTCCATAGAGTGTCCTGAGTTTGAATTGGACTTATTGCAGGAGGGTGCCTGAGGATTCAAACCCAGGATGCTGCGATAGGGACTCAGCCTTGACATCACCCAAAGGGGATTTAGGACTGTGGGATGTGCAAAACCAAGTTCAAGCTTATGTAGAGCTCTGTATCAGCATTAATGTCTCAAAGGGAAATACCCACCGAAAAGCCTCAAAAGCCAAAAAAGGGGTAAAGTGGGAGAAATCTTGGGAGATGTCAGAGAAAGGAAAGCCCTATCCAGGGCTCAGTTGTATAAATGCTGCCTACGCACAGAAATATTCATACACTGTTTTCTACACATAAATTGTTATTTATAAAAAAGCATGTGCAGTGAGAATGTGCGCACCTTCTGCATACTTCACACCATGCCCACAAAGAGTTTTGGCTGCAAGCTGGTGGAGGAGTACCAAAAAAAAAATACAGTAAATACAATAAAGTGGAAATTTTTGTGACATTATTATAGCAACTTTATTTTTTCAATATGCTAAGTGGCCTTAATAAAATTTCATTGTGCATGTATGGCTTTGTACACGCCTGTTTACTTTTTTAAAAAATATTATATTTATGAGTGAGAATATGTCTGTTGTACTGTGTTATACATAATACAGATGGATTGATGGGTGGATTTATTTAAACCCACAGTTATGATCAATTAAAAGTCATTATGATGAAGTCATTATGATAAATAGGCTGAGCCATGCTTAACGGCTCTGTGTAATGACAGCAATGACGGCTTTGGCATTGTTACAGGACCTTGCTGTATTTTTAGTTGCCATGTCTGAAAAAAACAATGAGTACGTTTACATGCACATCATATTCCGGTATTATTCGGAATATTCACAATATTCCAGTTGCGCACGTGTCATGTAAACACGCACTGAACCCGATTAAGGTCATATTCCAGTTGGAGAGAATTCCGAATAAGACCCCTGGCATATGCCTATTCCAACCGGAATATTGTGCCATGTAAACACCTTGGTCAGAAAATGCCCGGAACCGGAATATTCAGTCACGACTGTGCATGCTGGACTCGCAAGGAATTCTGTGGCGTCTTTGTTGCTATGGTTACTGCAAGCGGGAAAAACGGCATGGCGAACAGCAGCAAGAGCCAGGAGACTGCAGTCAGCTAATGAAAGACTTAAATATCATGGAGTATATTGATGGGAGAAAACATAGAAATAGCGACAGAAGAAGAAGAAGAAGACTTCTTCGTCTGTATTTCTGGCAGTCCAGACGCCTATACGCGTACTGCTGCCCCTCGCAGCTGAGTGTCCCATTACGTAAGAGAGTGGAATATGCCGAAACACGGGAATATGCCAAGTAACATGTAAACGGAATATTCCAGTTGCCGCAGCGCAGTTACCTTAGCCGGAATATTGACCCGAACCAGAATATGGTGTGCATGTAAACATAGTCAATGAGCGGCAACAGATATTTGGTATGGGAATGAGCTAAGTAGGGGTCTGCCAACCTCCATTTATGGCTGATTGTGGGAGTGGGCATTATGCTTGTGCATGTGCGAGCAATTTCACGAAGACTGAGATTTATAAAACAAGCATGCCTTCGCAAGGCTTTATAAATCTGATGAAAAGAATGCATATGCATACTTCTGGCTTTGTGCATACCCACATTTTTAGTCATGAATCTACTCAAAGTTTTATGCATCTGGCCCCAGGCTAGTCAGGAGTGCAATGGGTGGTGAGCAGGCAACGATACACCACTGAAGCAAGGTAAAAATGTCAGCAGCTACATTAATGTCAGTACTAGCTGCCAGCCAAATATATCTATTTTGCCTGGGTTTCATGCCCCTGTAATTTACTAATGATAAACTGATAGAAAAGGCACACATAGCACTTTCAAAATCACACTGTGATTATGTACTATACAGTATATGTATTTAATACTTTATGACAAAAAGACACAATGCTTATTTCCTTGTTTATTTTATACCTGTTGTTGTTGTAGTTGTTGTTGTTGATGTCAACGTGTACCAAATAAAACCATCACAGATCCTTCAATCCTGCCCCTCCTTCATATAAAACTGCCCTCCTCCCTTAAATAATCTCTCTCCACATTAGGTCCTGCCCCAAAATCCTGTGTCAACAGGACTTTGAGGAAGCAAGAAGCTTTGATGAAATTGCATTTTATTGTGACTTTAAGTCCTATTATTGCAACCTCTTGTCTGATCCTTTTTTCAGAGGACAGTAGCCCTGTACCTTCAGGAGAGTCCCCCTCCCCTCCAGCTATCCGTCCATCTGCACAGACACCACCCAACACCACCCGCCAGTGTGACCACAGCCCACAGGACACCAGTACAGCAGGTGGGAACTCACAACCTTGTAATACCCCAGCTTTAATGCAACAAAGGTATCAATTCAGACAGCTGAAAGCTAAGTCCCTGCATCTGATATCATTTGCCACCAAAACGTCCAAACCTTTTTTTGCCACAAAATTTCTGAATTTAGTGGATGAACTAGATGTAAGTGATATCACCACCACAGCTGGAAAAATTCCCCCCTCAGCTTCAAACAATGCACCAGTCCACCTGAAAAACTATAGCAAAAAATATGGTTCCCAACTGGTAGAGATACAGTTTGGTCCATAAGTATTTGGACAGTGACACAATATTCATAATTTTTCCCCTGTACACCACCACAGTGGATTTGAAATGGAGTAATCAAGACATGATTGAAGTGCAGACTTTCAGCTTTAGTTTAAGGGGTTAAACAAAAATATGGCATTAACTGTGTAGGAGTTACATCCAGTTTTACACATTATCACCCCATTTTCAGAGGCTCGAAAGTAATTGGACAAAGTATACATAACACACACACAACTATAATTATAAGGATTATATTAAATATTGGAGGAAAATCTTTTGCAGTCTATGACTGACTGATGTCTGGAACCCATGGTTTTCTCCCTTGAGATGCTCTGTCAAGCCTTTACTGCAGCTGCCTTCAGTTGCTGCTTGTTTGTGGGCCTTTCGGCCTTCAGTTTAGTCTTCAGCAAGTGAACAGCATGCTCAGTTGGGTTGCGGTCTTGGGACTGACTTGGCCAACATCAGAATTCATTCTGCTACTTCAATCAGTTGTCATATCATCAATAAATACTAGTGACCCAGTTCTACTGGCAGCCATACATGCCCATCCCTTAACACTGTCCACCATGCGGATGACACAGTGGTGGTAGGCCTGATCTCCAACAACAATGAGACAGCTTATGTGGAGGAGGTGGAGCTGTTGTCATCATGGTGTAAGGACAACAACTTGGACCTGAATGTCTCCAAGACCAAGGAGATGGTGGTAGACTTCAGGAGAGAGAAGCAGAGGATCCACTACACTAACCACTCACGATCTACGGGACCCCGGTGGAGAAAGTGAGCAGCTACAGGTACCTTGGGGTTCACATCTCCGAGGATCTGACATGGTCCACACACACCACCACCCTGGTGAAGAAGGCAAGGTAGTGCTTGTATCACCTCAGGCACCTCAAGATCTCCACTGCGCTGCTGAAATCCTTCTACATTGCCACTGTGGGGTGTGTGCTTTCTGGGGGCATCACTGCATGGTACAGCAGCTGCAGCTTTCAGGATAGGAAAGCCTGGCACAGAGTGATCCAGTGTGCCGAACGCATCACCCAAACAGCACTGCCCTTCCCCCAGGACCCGGCGGTGCAGGTCCAGGCCAAATTGGATCATCAAGGACACTCACCACCCCAACCACAAACTGTTTAAATGGCTGCCCTCTGGCAAACGTCTCCCCTCCATCAAGGCCAAGACTGAGAGGCAGAGAAGGAAAGTTATTATCTATCTGTCTGATAGATTTTTTAAATTTATTTATTTATTGCTTTTTGAGCCTAATGATGGTCTCCTTCTTCTACATAGACACCTCTTTGGATCATATGTTGATGGTTCTGATAAACAACTACCAAATACAAATGCAAACCCTTGGAAGTGTCCAATTACTTGTGAGTCTTTGAAAATGGTGTGACAATGTATAAAACTGGCTGTAATTCCTAAAAGGTTAATGCCATATTTCTGTTCAACCCCTTAAATTAAAGCTGAAAGTCTGCACTTCAGTCACATCTTGATTACTCCATTTCAGATCCACTGTGGCAGTGTACAAGCGCAAAATTATGCATATTTTGTCACTGTCCAAATAGTTATGGATCTAACTGTACATGAAATGATTAAGTTGGGAACTGTGTTATGTTGGAGAATGAAAAAAAGTTTTATTTGCTAATATTAAAACTGAATATTAGCAACACAATAAACTGGATTGGTGATGCAGCTACAATATTAATAAGCAACACGTTTCAAGCTTGGCGCCTTTCCTCAGCATCAGGAGTGTAGTGCTGATGTGTTACTACAATAAGAGAAAAGACAAGATATGACATCATGTGTCAGAAACAATTCATTTTATCACAAGGGAGAACTATGAGGACAAATTAAAATATAGCTGCAAGCAGCAGTTATGAATATGAATGATGAAAATTAATATGAATATGAAATGAAAAAATTGTTAAAAAACAAACACAAAAAACAAACACAAAACACACACACACACACACACACACACACACACACACCAATGGTGCAACTGTAATAGACTATGATCAGATCCTGTACTAACTGTCACTGAGCCAAGGACAAGGAAGGGAGCTGTGAGATGGACTGCTTTTCTGGTTTGTCTGGATCATTGTCTGGAGTTTGTCAGGATCATCCACTGCATGAACTGTAGTTCCTCAGCAAATAGAGATGTCTGCTCTAGGTTAAGCTGCCAGAATAATATATAAAACTAGACCTGTTAGCAGGTATGAGTGGGGTCCAAGCCCCCCCATGTAAGTCGGACCTGACACCCCACGGAGCCCGTGCAAATCGGGCCCTCAAGCGAGTATCCGATTCTGAAGGGGATAGAAAACTTCCCCTCCAAGTTTTGGGTCAATCAGACATATTGTTTCCGAGAAAAATGTGAATTTTAGTTTTGGCACCCCCTAGTGGCCAGTTGGTTCCAAATTTTGCAGTCTCTCAGGGGAGTTGGGGAACAAAGGAAGTCAAGTTTGGTGTTGATCGGACTTATGATTCCGGAGATATGACACAATTACTGTTTAGGTATGTTTCGGGGAGGAAGTTAAAAATGTGTAAATTTGGTGTTTTTCATCGGATCGAAATTCTTTTGATAACTTTTTGGTTTGAGGATCCATAGATTCTGTTTGCCAAGTTTTGTGGCAATTGGTCTTACCATCTAGGAGGAGCTCAGAATTCTTGGATACACGAATTTCGCAATTTTGTGAAAAAAATTTATAGGCGGAAATGGGTGTGGCCTATGTCTCAAGATTCGTCTTGAACCATTGAACGCGTGGATATAAGGCATTTGAATCTGTGACTTACAGTTACAGGGTCAAACGCGTTGACTTATAGAATAGTGCGCCCTATCGGTTGACAAGTGTAATTTTTTGCGCCTGAGATATGTGCCACCTCCTGCACCAACCCCTAAAGTTTTGTTAACATACGTTTTACGGTTTAGACTGCAGTATCAGTTTTACCGATGAAAGAATAAAAGTTGTAAGTTAAGTGAAATCCATCATCAAGTGTTCAAATGGCACAGGTGTTGTGGGATGTGCAGATGTGTGTATTTTCTCACCTTTTCCAACGTTGTTGCAAGCACAGATGAGGCACCTCTTACAAATTTTTTCTGCAAAACTGGTGTACCCCATGGTATCCCAGTTTATCATACTTACCATCCCACCTTTTGAAACATGATCTTTTCCATGCACCAACTTAGCCATGTAAGGGAACAGATATAACAGTAAATGCAATTAAAAGAAGAACCTATTTGGGTAATTGTCGCGGAGTTTCCAGAAATTTCTGAGAGAATGGGGTACAGATTTGGTACCACAGGGGCACACGCATGTATGGCATTGCTTACAGCGCACAAATCTTGAACAAGATGCCAGGACACTCCATCTGCCTTTTTCAGAGGAGACATGAGTGTGAGTTAGGGCATGGTGTCAGAATGCCTGAGGAGAGCAATTTCTCTATTGCTTGTATGGCAGCTTCAGTATCTGGTTTTAAAGGGTACTGTTGTCGATTTGACCTGTATGTAGATTTTGGTGTTACTTGCAATGGGTTAGTACTTGCTATAAGGCCAACGTCATATTTGTGGGTAGCCCACAATGTTTCTGGGACTCCCTCAAGTGCAGGATGGTAATTTTGTAGAGTGCGGGTCAACTTGAAACATAAAATAATCAGGCTCAGCCATGGTACTGTTCGTTGTGCGTTAAATACAGCATTATAACGAGGCAGCCTCAAAAGGTTTGCTAGTTCTCATGCCTGTTTCAGTATCTGTATACCAATCACAAGCCTCGACACAACCATTTACATACACCTTCACCCAGTCCAAGACCACCTGTCTGTCTTTACTAAAATGACATGGGGGTGTGCACCACACATTCTGAATACCTTTTCCTGAGCAGGTGTCAAATTCAAGAGCAACATATGATCAATTAATCAGTCAATCTTTATTTATATAGCGTCAATTTACAACAAAGTTATCTCATGACGCTTTACAGGTAGAGCAGGTAAAGACCACACTATACAAATTACAGAAGAAAAAAACAAAGAAAGCCAACAGATTCCCTCCTGAGCATGCTCTTGGCGACAGTGGCAAGGTAAAACTCCCTTTTAATGGGAAGAACGCTTAGGTAGAGCCAGTCAGGGCGGACGGTCATCTACCTCTACCGGTTGGGTGGAGAGAGGAGAGAGAGAGACAAAGAGATAGAGACAGGAAGAGGACAAACTGGGACAAATGACAACAACAGAGTATCCTGAAAGGTAATCTAGATGGTAGTGACACGCAGCATCCAGCCTTCTCATCTGCACCTGGATGACCCTCCAGGATGAGCAGGACAGTATGACCTAGACAAGACACAGAAAACACTACGAAAGCAAAAGGGACGGAGGACTCAAGAACATGCACTGAGTAAAATAAAAAAGGGGGGGTATAGAGGGGGAGAAGACATTTTAATTCGTAGAGATGTGCAGTTTGTGCAAACAAATATAATTCCAGATAAATATGGTTGTTTTATTATTGTCCAAGGACATCTGTTTAATGTACCTGTGGTACTTGCTTGTGTTTATGCCCCCAGCTGGGATAATGCACAATTTTTCAGTGATTTTTTTCTCTCTTCTTCCAGAGTTGAACAGTTACCAATTGGTTCTTGGGGGTGACTTGAACTGTGTTCTAGATCCCACTCTAGATCGTTCCAGAGCCACATCTGGAACATTGAGTAAATCAGCAGAGACTATAAATGCTTTTCTCCAGGCGTACGGGGTGATCGATGCATGGAGATTATTTTTATTTTTATTTTTTTTTATTTTTTTAGATTATTTTTTGCTGGACAAGAAGCTCCTCCCCCGGCTGAGGTCTAGTGAATATGAGAGCATTGTGATTTCTGACCATAGCCCAGTAACAATGGTGCTTTGCTTTCCAAATAATGTACTCTACTCTCTGGAATCGTCCCCACAGCTCTCAAACACACTATTGTTGCACCACTGTTAAAGAGGAGCAGTCTTGATCCATTTGGCCTAGAGAACTACAGACCAATCTCAAACCTACCGTTCCTGGGGAAAATTCTTGAAAAGGTTGTATATCAACAATTACACATGTATCTGTCATATAACAATTTCTTTGTTTACCAGTCTGGTTTTAGAGTCAACCACAGCACAGAAACTGCCCTGGTCAGAGTTGTGAATGATCTTAAAATTAGCTCTGACAACCGCAAAGTTACTGTTCTAGTACTTCTCGACCTCAGTGCAGCCTTTGATACGGTTGACCATGTAATACTTCTTAAGCACCTTGAACACTGTTTAGGCTTTAGAGGCACTGTTCTTAACTGGCTTTCTTCTTACCTTACTGGTAGATCTTTTTCTGTTGCTGTTGGTAACTCTGAATCAGATGTAGTCGGCGTTCCATATGGAGTCCCTCAAGGGTCAGTTCTTGGCCCTCTACTGTCTAATTTGCATATGCTTCCACTTGGGTCCATCATTCAACAATACAACATATCATATCAGTCCTATGCACACAGTTATACATATCTGTTTCTGCCAACCACCTCAACCCAGTGAATGATCTCATCCAGTGCATTACTGAAGTTAAATATGATCTTGGATGCTGATCTTAACTTTCAGAAGCACATTTCCAGTATCTCTAAGACTGCTTTTTATCATATATATCCAAAGTTAGATCTTTCCTGTCACAGTCTGATTCTGAAAAGTTGGTTCATGCATTCATTTGCAGTCAACTAGACTATTGTAATGGACTCTTTGCTGGACTGGCAAAGCAAACGCTTAATAAACTCCAGCTTATTCAGAATGCTGCAGCCAGAGTATTAACCAAAAACAGAAGGTGTGAACACATCACTCCTGTTTTAATTTCTCTTCACTGGCTACCAGTAAAGCAAAGAATTGATTTTAAAATACTTCTTATTGTTTTTAAAGCTATGAACGGCCTAGCTCCCTCTTACGTTGTTGACATGCTCTCTGAATACATGCCAGACAGACCCTTGAGATCATCAAATAAAGGTCTCCTCACCATACCTAAAATAAATACTGAATCAGCTCATGGTGCCTTCAGCCATTATGGCCCTACTCTTTGGAATTCTTTACCACATGAACTCAGGTCTGTTACAGTGTCTTCCTTTAAAAGCAGACTAAAAACATATCTTTTTTTCGCAAGCTTTTAGTAATGGGTAAAACCTTCTTTTTAGAAACAGTATTATTATTGTTATTTCTTTTAACAGTGATATTAATAATACTTCTTACCCTACTCTCTTATTGTAATACCTTCTCACTTTTTAATTTTT
>OMLB01053422.1:0-11302 GCA_900302555.1 Myripristis jacobus
AGGAAACCCACAACACACACGCAGACCTGTGTCCACAACCTCCCAATGAAGAGCCTGAATCTGTCTGATGCTGGGACCTACTACTGTGCTTTGCTCTCATGTGGGGAGATACTGTTTGGAAACGGGACCAAGAAAGACACTGAGCGTAAGTCTCATTTTAGCATTTCATAAATAGTTGTGTTGCCCCTCACTAAACTTCATATGAACAAAGAGGAAAAATCTTTGCAAGTTGTTCTAATGTCTGGATGTCTGCAGATGGGTTGGCTTCTCCTCCTGTCTTGGTGTATTTCTTGAGCGCAGCATTGGCATTCACCATCATCCTGGTTGTTATCCTGGCTTCCTCTGTGTACAAGATGCACAAGAGAAACTGTAGCCACTGCACAGGTGATTAGTATTCTTTGTATCTGATGGTGTGTTTTCAGTGTGCATGATATGTAAAAGAGCATCAAGCAAAATTGTAGTAGAGGGTCATTGCATTCTGGCTATTGATTCTGTTTTTCCTACAAGCAGACTCTCCAGCAAGAACTTCATTTGCCCGTAATCCAAATGTAGAGGTAAGTCTTGTCTGTTTAGATCCACAACTATGTTACTGTACCAAGATGTTTTTTATAAGAAAGCAATGGTATTTCTTTGGGCTTCTGCCATATTTCTCATGTGCAGTGTATACATGATGATGTATTTATTTAAGTTATTTGTTACCAGGGTGAAGATGCAGACAACCTCCATTACGCAACTTTAAGTGAAAACAAAGTCAGCAGATCAAGAAGACAGAGGGACAACACAGAGACTGTTTGTGTGTACTCCAGCATTAAGCAGTAGAGCTATACTTTGCTTCCAAGTACCAAACCATGCTTTTATTAGTGCCTCTTTGTTGGGGTAACATAGATTTTCCTGAAATAGGAATAGTATGTCAAAGTGATGTGACTTATACTCTATATGATGACTGTATAGTCTTGCCTTGAAATAAACTGCATAAACTGGTGTCAGATGCCTACTTTGATGTGACCTGTGCTGTGAAAGGTGCAATGATTTCCACTCGCTCAGTGAGTGTAGGTTACAATGTGCAGATAAAAATACATTCTTATTACTGCGGTGCTGGTGGGGTTAGCCACTGCAGAGAGTTTCCACTAGCAGAAAATAAGGTGTCAAAAATATAAAGTATTATAAAGTAACATGTACACTGGAAGCCTAAAGCTGCCGTTGCATCTGTCTCTTAGCGCACAGACCAAATGCATGAAATGACCAAATGCATGATTCTTTGTCACTCACAGGATCAGGCCAAACTTATCGGCTTCTTTAATGATGAGGGAAATAGAACCAGTCCTCGTAAATCCATAGCCTTAGCAAGTTGTTTGTTGTAAACATGCTCATTGCATACCACAAACTCAGAGATGTAAACATTTTTTGTTTTTGTTTTTGTTTTAATAGATTTTCTGTGGTTAGCAGTCAAGTGATGAGAACTCTTGTATACCTTGGTGAGATGTGATCGCATTCATACAGTATCTGGCACAGGCTGCTCTCTTTGTCTTTGCGTCTATGTGGTTTCAAGCAGGATGTCGCCTCAATGGTCTTTTCTGTGCCGGGGTACAACAAAGCTTTTTGGTGTAGTGCTTTGTTCCTGTACTGAATGGTGCAATCGAGTTGTGGGCACAGAAGGTCACTCCTATGCTGCAACATGATTCATTTATATATAGAAATTTGTTCCTATAGCAGAGTATGTTCAGTATCAAGAGATATGTGTAGTGTATGTGTAGACATATGTAGGAATATCATCAATATTATTACTGTTGTATGTAGTAAAACTGTACGTACTAAGGCTTGTGCATGTATTTTATTGTTTTTCCCTGTGTAGTGTGCTATTTTGCTTAACTGTCAAACACACTGCATTTGACTGTGTGAAGTATGTTACATAAATAAAGCTGTTTTTGATTGATTGATGTCTAAATAGTGTTATTTCCTTTTAGAGCACCCATACAATACTTAGACCATTAATTCATTTTTTTAATCAAACTGAGGTACAATATTTTTTTGCCCAAATTCTTCAGTGCCTTACAAAGACTTTGTCATAAGATACTGTGACCTTTATGTGAGGCTATAAATGAGACCCTAAAAGCTCCAGCATGTAGAATTATTACCTCAAAACATCTTCCTCAGATTCATGTCGACAGCATAGTGTGAAGGTTGAAGAAAAATGATATCACTGCACTGAAACTTTGTAAATTCCATGTGCTCATTCACATGATATAATTTGGCATATTTATATGTGCCATTGTTAACTTGCTTTAGTAGGTATTTAGTAGTGGAGAATGGGGGCTGGCAGTCAAACCTAAACTGTCGCTTTTACATTAAAAGTGATATGCTTTAGTAATTTCTAAAGTAAAACAAACACAGTCAAAAGCATTGTTTAACTCCAAAATGGAGGAAGAGAGCCCAGTGGTTACATTTGGATTTTGGCTCTTCATCTTTGAAACAAACACACTATTTGTCGCTGAGAGAGCATGTGGGACACTGACAGGAGAATAACACTGATCCCCGGCCATGCAGCCTTTGAGGTTCAGTGTCCATCACATCCCGGGGCAGGACAACATCAGTGTTGACCCGCAGGTATGCTGAGAAGGATTTTCCTAAAAAACAATGTGTAGACTTATACAAAAAGAATCCCTCTCAATCATCACTTATGACCCACTACAAGTGTGTGTTGGTGTGTGTTTCTGCAGAGACCCTGACCTCTGCCTGGATTGTCTTGTTTTGCTGTGTTCGGGACGCTTCTGGGTGTTGGCCTTTAGGCAGTGGGCGTGTACACCCCAGCCAATAACACCATGCCATGTCATAAAGGCGGACACAACACCAAGATAACTCTTACCCTCCTCTATGCTCTTAGCAATCCTTCTTTTATTTCTTTTATTTTCCCTCCCCATATTTGCATTTAAATGCAAATGCACACAAGCTAAAACACAACAACAACACACCATTTTTGGTTCAAACAGCACACACACCTTTATCAGCATTTTGACACTCAATCTCAGCGTATTTGAACGTCCACATGTCAGTTCAACCTTGTCATGTCAGCAGTGCTTTTTACTCTGGCCTTCAGTTTAAAGGTTAAAGGCCACATGTTGCTTTTTGCAATCTCAAAAGTTAAACCACAATTTCCATAAAACCCAATCACTTCCTGTCACAAAGAGCATGTCGCTGCTTGGCCCACCTTCCTGTCCCTCCTAGACATACATTTGGTTTGAAGATCAAGAACAAGGACAACTGTCAAAACCAGTGCTCAAAAACAATGATCTGACCAGGTAAGTTCACATGAAGCTGAAACTAACCAGGTACAATGATGAGGCTAGAAAATCACTGTGTATAACTTTCAAAGGAAAATGGATTTTATTTTATGTCAGTCCAATAGATTTCCGGTGGCACACAGTGTACAACCCCATTACCTCATTCAAAGTGAATGAGGTCATAATTTACTGATTTACTGAAATTTAAATGCTTCACATGGCACCGTTTATTTCCTCATGCAATCTTTATTTTATCACTACACCAGGGACTCATCTGGTCACTGTGATGATGAGTCTGCCACACTACAGTGCTGGATTAAAGGAAGTGTTGCCTGGAAGACAGCAAACACCAGCAACACCACATCACAAGGCACTGTGTTAGTTTGTGTATGGTCAGTTCAGAGTAATGCGTTTTCCTTTTGTGGTAATGGCACTGTTCTTGATATGGCTTATGGTTAACCATTAAGTGAGAACGTCTAAATTGTGTGTTTTGCCATTGTGTCTTGCTTTGGCCACTCTCTGTTAAATGTCTATGTGTCAGTCTTGTGAAGTCAAGTGTGTTGCTGGGTTTGCCTGCATTTTCAGTTTTATCTCAGTCTTGGCGGGAGGCCTCAAACAGAACTATTTTTTTGTAACTTTTTCACCCTCTCTCATTTTGTTCGCCTCCGTGCACCAACATGCTGGCCCCCACAGCCTCAGATCACATCTGCCTAGTTCCTGTGTAAAGTCAGCAAAACATTTATCTTGAAATCTTCCGCAGAGGAAGAGTTTACTTTTTCCATTCTACCAGCCTCTCACTGTGGTTTCTGTGTATGTAGTTGATGCCATCATTAAGTGTCCATTATTGTATTTCAGTGAATAATGATTTGAATCATAAGAATCATAAGATGGGAATTGAAAAAATGTGATATAACATTCTTACTTTAGAAGCCTCTAGGACATGCTTCTCAGCCGTCTAAATTGAGAAAGTAAGGCTTGGAGACAATGTGACTTTAATGCTCATCATCACTATTTAAGGCACAAAACCATGACTGCTTTGTTCCTTATTGTTTCCTGACAGGCTTGACCCACTCAGCAGCACATCAAGTGTTATGCAAGAGCAGACCAAGACCAATCAGATGCTTGTCAGGTGTAGCATAATGTGTAGGAAATGTTCCTCTTGGTGAATCAGTTCAGTCTGCTGATTTTTCAGTCAGTCAGAACTGCCGAGGAGGCAAAGCAGGACCAAGCATGGACTTAGAAGCACGGAAGATGATGGTGTACCTTCTAGCTATTTTTCTACCTTGTAATCTGTGTGAGTAAATTTCCACTTATGGCATCTTTCTTTATGTTTAAAAAAATAAAAAATAAAAACCCGAAGAGATTTTACAAAGGTGATTTAGGTTTCCTGCTTTTCTGTTTGTTTCAGGTGGAGCACAATACAGTGACATCTCTCAGCCCGTTTCTTTCCAAACCGTGGAGCTTGGACACCCAGTTACCATTGAATGTCAGATAAAGAGTGCTTTAAGAACTAGAATTTGGTACAAATTAACAGCTGGGAGGAAACTGCAGTGTGTGGTCTCAGTGGATACTTTCTATAATCGGAATGTATTTGGCAGTCAATTTCAGCAACTCGATCATCATTTTTCAGTGACTAATGATGGCATCAAAACTGATTTGAACATTTCTGCTGCAACATGGGAGGACATTGGAACATACTACTGTGGAGTGGTACATCTAAACTTCATTGAATTTGGACCAGGAACCTTCCTGATGCTTAAAGGTATTTTATCAGCGCAGTTTACTATTTACTATTATATTCACCTCGAAAGAGAAATTTTCATGACTGTGAACAGTTTGTTTGTTTTCTATCCCCAAGGTGCGAGGAGCAGCAGTGTCTCTGTTGTTCAGCAGCCAGAGTCTAAATCATTCCAGCCAGGAGACTCTGTCAATCTCAGCTGCTCTGTTCACACTGGTGACTGTGGAAGAGAAGACACCAGTGTCTTCTGGCTGAAAAACTCTGAAAGTTTTGGTCCAGAAATGATTTACATCTATGGAAATAAGAGTGAGAACTGTGAGAGGACTGAGACCAGCTCTCCAGAAACTAGCTGTGTCTTCAAGCTTCCCAAGCAGAACCTGAGCTCTGACGATGCTGGAACCTACTACTGTGTTGTGGCGTCATGTGGGGAGACACTGTTTGGAAATGGGACTAAGCTTTATATCAAAAGTAAGACATTAAAACTATTTGATATTTAGAAAATACAGATGACCCCATCCTCAATCCTTCTGAGAACAGATAGTGGGTCTTAAGACAGTAAAATTATGTGTACACAGGAAATTCTCCTGTGTAAGTTTTTTTACACTTCATAATAACCACAATTAATAAATTATATCTACTTAATACAAACTATCTTGTTGCACACATTGTAACACTGTATATACTGTAGTATTTGTTAATGATTATTAAAGGATTTGTAAACCTTTCAGAAAACATTTGTACAACATCTACAAATGTTACATAATTAGATGGACCAGGTATATGTAACACTTTGTTTGTGATTAATAACTGGTTTGTGAACTGTCTGTAAACATTATTTGGATGGTTATTATAAAGTTGCAACTGATGTTTATAATGCCTGGCAAATGGTTCATGAACACTGGGCAATGCATTATAAAACTTAATTAAAGCTGCGGAAGTGTTCAGCGTCTAACAGTCAATCATCACTTGCACCTGTATCCATTAACTAATTATAATAAGCAGGAGTTGCAACTTTATAACAGCCATCCAAATAATGTTTATAGATGGTTTACACAGTATTAATTATCTATTTAACAAGGTGTTACAATCATCAGTTGCAACTTTACGAGACAAATAATGTTTAAATGGTTTAAATACAATTATTAACCATTAACATGTGTCGCAAAAATCTATCTATGTAATGTTTGTCGATGTTCTACAATCACTTTCTTGAAGGTTTACAAATCAGTACTTATTAGAGTTTGTAAAATGTGTGTAACAATAAACTGTTAAATATTGCTTATTATGTAATAAGTTAACTTAATTAAGTATCATTTCATTGTTTGTTAACTGCAAATAACTATTAACTAAAGTTTAATTAACTACCAATTTACCTTTTATTAGTTAATTGTAAAGTGTTACTCTCTGTATTTCACAAGTTTCACAGTAATGTCCTCACTCTTTCTGGGAAAGTGTACATCACATTTGGTCTTGTGAATTGGAGGTTCTCCCCTTTCTCTTTAATGGCATCTATTAACTGTTGTGATTAATGCATAATCAAAAGCAAATGGGAAGATAAAGTGCTGCTCTTCATCCCTGAAACTCTTGTTTTCCCTTAATTTCCCCCTTAAGTAGCTTCAAAAGTAGATTTTTTCCCCCATATTATAGGACAATGTGACATACATATTGTGTATCTGTGTTTCACTGAAGGTCCATCACATGCATATTGAGTGAAAAACTTCAAAGCCAAGATGCAGTTGTGTTATGGCTGCATCATTACATCAAATAGAAAATATCTACATATCCTGTGCATTATTTTGTACACATTTCCCTGGTATTCACTGGGAAATATTAGGTATATTTGGAAACTTTGAAATCTCCTCTGGAAATTAAATTAAAGATCTGTGGGTGTGAACAAAGCTTTGCTGCGGCAGAGTTGAGGACGCTAATTCAGAAGCTCATTAAAATGCTGTTTGCTTGTTCTCCGCTGTGTTAAGGAGGCTCTGCCGTGGCCCCGTCACTCGATCCAGCTGTCACTGCACTGGTTTTGTGTAACATCGTTCTTGGGATGGCAACACTTCTACTTGTCTGGGCGCTCTGCAAAAGTCGGAGCAAAGATCCTACAGGTATAATCCTTATCTGTACATCAGAGGCAGTGTGATGGTGTGTGTTCTGTTGTGGAAATGGGATTTACACAAGTTATCTTTCTGTCTTCAGTGCAAACTGATGGATCTTCCAGAGGAAATCAGGTAATGCAAATATTGTTTATTTCCCTTTTTTGCACTGAAACTTGCTGATGTATCCCCAAAGTTCTCTTCTTTATTTGACCTTGGTAGTGTATGTTTTTAATTACCTTTAATTTTAATTATTTACTACCGTAAAAAGGCCACCTTAGCGTTTCTTAAAATTTTTGCAGGGCACTTGAGATACAGATGTAAGAGAAAGAAAACAATGAATTAATTGCATCTCTTACTCTTCAGAGCTGTCTTTTACCTTTATAAAACAGCTTGTACAAAGGTGTAAATATCCCGCTCGGACAGCTGCTCTGGCCCATCAATCCCACCCCTTGTTTGGGCAATCAATCATCCCGCATAAAGCAAAAAAAAATATATATATATATAAGGCAAATGCAGTATTTTCCCCACAGTACTGAACAATATGAGTTTGCTGCTTGTGTTTGAGTCCTGCCACTTTCTTAAGATTCCCCGGCTGCAATTTAACAGAAGTGTTGTTCTGTAGAGTTACACCTATCAGGGTCTAATTCTGGATGTACAGAATTAGTGTCTACCCCCAGACCTCTTTGATCAAGAGGGTGAAAAGTGAATCAGTTCTTCTTTGCCCCATAACTAACCTATCAACTAAGTTTCATGAAAATCACATCATGGCTTTTATAGATATTCTACTAAAGGATAAAAAGACAAAGACAGTGAGGTAAAAACATTACCCTCGTCCAGGGAAATTTTGACGCTTGCCCTAATTGCACCTGATCCTAAGTTGGACCACGACGAGGTGGTGGACAAATTTGAAACAGGTTTTTATGTACAAATTGTGCACGTTCACATGCTGTGGAATGTATTATCAATTTTAAACTGCAAAATCAATGTTTCATAATTGCAGCATAACTCTGCGTCACTGCACTTCTGTTAAAATCGCAAACCTGAAACCAAAAACACTGGATGGCCTGTCTGTTGTTCCACTGCCCTTTTTGCCTCACTCTGTCACCTTTCTACCTTATTTCCATTTCTGTCTTCCTCAGGCTAGTTATGACGTTACTTATGCAGCAGTGAGTTTGGGCCCCCGAGGCCTCCCGCCCAGGACGGCCACAGTGGATCACAACAGAGATGGTATTCTTTATTCTGAGGTCAGCCACTGTCAGCTCGACTGGGAGGTCTAGTCCTGGGCAGACGGACACAAGGGATGCGGAGCGGTTATTGTTATTTTGAAATATTAGTATATTTTCTCTCTATTATGTTTTTCTCTTTGTAAAATATGAACAAGGTGCTTACTGGTGCTGGTGCCAAATGTCAAAAAAGGCTGTTTATTCTTGAGTAGAACTGCCCATAATGCACTCATGGTTACCCAACAAGGGACAGTGATGTTTACAAGACCCTTTGAATGTAAATTTATCATTTCCTGTGAACATAGAAATACAAACCAGAATGTCATACTGACGGATAATTTGAATGTACAACATATTAAATATTTTTTTACAAGACAAGAGTCAGAGGTACTATTTCAGAAATGAAATGCAAATAAAACAAACAAAACACACACAAGTAATATGGCATTATTTCATTAGCTCATTAGTGATTTAAACCTAATTTGATAAATATGAAGTTTTGCTTGAAAAAATTCCATATGACACATATGCCCATATTAAATACCCATAACTGAAACATATTCTAATTTGGCACATTTTTGTGTATGGACAAGTATAACAGTAGGTTCAAAACACAGGCATCCTTACCATTGTTTTCCTATACACACATATAAATTACACATATATGTTTAAGATATAAGGGAATGAGTAATAAATAAATGAATAAATGAACAAATAAATAAATAAAAAAGGCACCATGTGCATTGAAAGACCTGCAACTTCTCTGTTTCTGTGTCTCAGTGCTACAAAGGCCCGAAACATGACAGACCACACTCATCCACCTTTTTTACGTGAATGAGACATTGAATAGTCACAACCAGGCTGGCATATGCAAAATCAAACATGCAGAAAAAATGTATTGCTAAATTATGGTCTTCAGTCAAAAAATGAAAGCTCTTCATGATTTCATAAAGTTTAGTCACATGTTGAGGCCCCGCTGCTCTTGTTGTCTTTGTGTCCGGGTGGTGGTTTCAAGCTGAGTGTCTCGACTTCCTTTTCTTATGTAACACCCAAATACCCCCACCACCTAAACCGTTTTAAGTAGATCAAAACAGACTCTTTTTGTGGTCAAACTAAGGCAGGCCAGCTTCACTGATGCTCTTGACCTGTGCAGGGACAGCTTCAAAGTCCCTCTGACACCGTGGTGCCAGGAACTGACGCTAACTGGGGCTCTTGGACTGGCTCTGAAGTTCACCATGCTGCCATTTGGGTTATAACAAAGCATATCCATGTTCAGACTTGGTGTGTTTTATTATGAAATTGTCAAGTAGTGTTACTGAGTTTATTATATGGAAATCATTTGCAGTGTGTTACTGGGGCAACCCAAGTTGTTGCATCCACCTCTCTTTGTTTATAAGAACAGGTCGAGGCGTGTGGCCGCCCACCCTGATCTGGGTTCTGCTCGAGGTTTGTTTCCTGTTAAAAGGGCTTTTTCCTCGCCACTGTTGCCCCGTGCTTGCTCATGGGGGAGATTTTGATTCATGGGATGAGCCAAAATCAGTTTGGTCTTTGTAAAGCGCCTTGATCAACCGTCTCTTATCACTGGATGCTGTACAAATAAAATTTAAAGTGAATTGTATATAGTCTAAGTCATCTTTTATTCTATGGAAAGCAAAAAAATAATATTGGACACTCGTGGAATTGATACAATGGGCCAGATGCTGTTAGTGATGTATGAACAAATTTCTTCTCATTGTTGTTGGCATCCACCTATTGTGCTAGTTTGCACTGATTTTTCCTTTTTTCTAAGCGAGAGAACATTTTACGAGAGGCCGAGAGCACTCTTACCTTGGTAAGAAAACAAATTCTCACTGTTGCAATCACAAATTGTTTGTCCAGCACATGGAAACATTTTCACATTAAAGAACACAAGTAATAATGAATATCAATGCATAATCCTGTCCTCCTGCAGTCATCACTCAACTTGGCCAGTGTGTTTTTTTTATGCATTTCCATTGTAATATTGAACATTCTCATTTTATTTCAGTGATTATGCCATCACTCACTCAAAGTCTTTTTGTCCCTGAATGGAGGAAAATTAAGTTTTCAGTCAGTCACACACACAAAAATACCAATAAGGAAAAAAAAGTTAACTGGAGAACATAAGCAAGAAGGAGCTTCACCATGAAGATCAATGCTAGACCAGGCTGATGAGAATCCAGCAGACTGACAGCAAATCAACAGCAGCTGGAACACAAGAGACTTTCAGCCTTTTTGTTTTCATAGCAGGAGCCCTAAAGTGACGTCCACAGGGTAACGGGTCAAATTCTTCCCTCAGAGGTCCAAGACAGCCTTGGGCTTTCATCACCACCCGTTTATGACACAGGTTATAAACCTGTGGTCACAGGGCCACTTTGACCAGACCATTTATCCTCTTTTTGTTGTGAATACACAGATTTCCATACCAGGCAATAAAGCAAAAAGTCAAAACAGATTTGATCAAACTATTACGTACACATCGGCTGACACAATTCACATATTATAGGCTTATTGAAAACATATCTTACATTTTGGAAATATAATGATGCACCTCTGTGCAGGTTAGCAAAAATGACACTGAGGGCTCTAGTTTCGCAGACTGGTGCAGCTGCGCGTTTGGCGCAGTTGCACCAGGCGTGCTGGGTGTGGCCCAGTGGATTTTGCAAGTTTGGCATGCCGTGCGCCTTGGCGCAAGTGGTCCTCCTACCGGCACAAGGGAGGAGAGAAGGCGAGGAGTGGGTTTGACACAGCCGATTCACTTTAACCAATCAAATGAGTCCAGGAGACCGGCACGGAGCAGAGACCGACGAGCAGTGCGCACACGTCACCAAAACCTCACAGGCAGGCTTCCGAAATGTCAGGCACATGAACAATGCAATAAATACCGACAAAAAACACTATTCAATGCTACGATCACAATCAGCACATACATATATCTCCATATCAACT